>NTHP01000259.1:646609-728801 GCA_003416845.1 Oplegnathus fasciatus | reverse complement strand
AAAAAAAAAAAAAAGAAAGACGCACAGTCAACATGTGAATGTAAAATAATATACTTTATTATGACCATACATTTCTCAGGATCAATACAAAGCACTTTTCTGTTTTGTTTAGTGTTTAGCTTTCCATGGGACATTTTCTCTCCAAAGGACAAAGAGGACAAGACAGAAAGATTAACCATTTAAGATGTAGCACACAAAAAAATGATGCAGGTGTTTGCTGATATATTCTGTGACAGAGAGGTGAGAAGGTGGGAGCTGGGAGGACGATAAAACAGACAAGAATTTCCTGAAGAGAGCCGAATGTGTAAAACCAGCCGCAGCTGAGGAAAAGCTACGGAAAAACTACTCGGAAGGCTTCCTCATAAAAACATCTCAAATTGGATTTTTGAAGTGTTTGCAGGCAGAAATCCACACCAGCATCTGAAGAATTTCGAATTTAAAAAGACAAGATCAAACTGCAGGTGAAGCTTCACCTTGGTTTCTATACTGTAAATGAGGCCCTGGTTCTTTTTGTGTTGCCCGGGCAGACAGATGGTTTGAAGGGAACCCTGCTGAAACTCACTTTCACCAGAGCCACTCAGACTGACAGCTTCACCATGAAGCAGCAGGACCGTGAACAGATACCATGCAGGAGCGTGGGGTGTGTGGAACAACAGTGAAAAATAAAATGACAAGTATATAAATAAAACAAACAAACTGTACACCAAGTGTTAAATTCAACTGGGTTTCACTTATTGTCAGTTCAGTTTCTCATGTTTTTGCATGAGGAACACACTCCTCTAGGACATTGGATTAAAGGTGATTCTGGAAATATGCTTAGTAAACTGCCAAATCCAATTGTCATATTTTCCCATTTGTTTTAAGAAACATTAAGACTGTAGATGACAATTAGAGAGATTTGGCAGTGGAAATACATATGCCATATTCTAGGATAATAGAGAATATACTGTAGATTCATAGCTAAAACATACAGTTTTGGAAGTGTCCGTGTCAGATGCAGCACTGCACCAAACCGAATCACTGTCTGCCTTTAAGTCCTCTGGAGAAAAGCTTGACCGCTGCAGTCATCTGTCAATTGGAGGAGCAGGGTGACGAACAAACGAGCATACATTGCAAAATAAGTCTTTTTACACATAAATATCAAATACAAAGGCAGATGAGAGGGAGCCTTGTTTATGTCAGTAAAGCTTTTGACCATGCAACGTTCAGTACCTTTAAAAAAAACAAAAAAAACACCAAAAATCATGAACACAGCTTAGTCCACCAGAGACACAAAAACAATGTCAAATATATACACAATACAATAAAAATAACAATATCACTTTTTCTGCCAGAGCACGATTTTTATCATATATTTTACAGCTAAAGTTGTACCATTAGTCCAGCACATTAAGATGTGTACAGGTAGCTTGAGGGGAGGAAAAGCGACTATTGCTACAAGTCAACACTACGAGGTCATCAGAAGTATTTAAATACACCATTGAAATAGAAGCTGTAAAAATAATATACTCCGAATACATTTATATAATTATATACATATACATATAGGTTAAATACTGATCATTCTGAATCCCTGGATTGCTGAAAACGTCCTTTGTCGATTTAGGCAGCTAGCTAAGTCGTACTAACTGAGGCCCTCCGCGAACAGTTTCCACTGCTGCTCTGAAAATTGTGCTTCACATTCGGGCTGTGTATATTTCACGGTTTCGCCAAAAGCTGGGAGAAGCAGGAAGGTGACTAGTGGGTGTTTTTTTTTAAAAGAATAGTTCGACATCGTGAAAAAAGTCGCTTATTTGCTTTTTTAGATGAGAAGATTGATACCACTCTCACTTTAGCTGCTCCTCAAAATGTTGGACTATTCTTTTAAGCCTGAACTGAATATGACTCCACATGAAACACATTTTTTTAGTTGCCTGCTTAAAATCATCAAATACATCTCTACTGTACAGCTTTCTGTCGAGTGTTATTACCCTTATCTTGCATCCAATTCTGACAGGTGTATGTGGGCCTGTCGACGGCATCTTAACATCTCACACGACGCAGAAAGTAAATACATTTCAAGCCATATATTCTTTCATATTTATCTTTAAGAGGAGGTTTCAGTGGCGGCTGTTTCTCCCTCAATTCAGTCCACATGTTTTACTGCATGAACTATAATGACAGTCTACACTACTGCCTGCCTCATAAGTGCATTATTGTTGTACAACATTTAGTGTTTCATACCTCAATAGAAAAGCTCTCTGCTGCCTTAAAAAGGAAATCCACCTTCAAACAGAATGTACTACATGTCCCTCCTGTGATCTTGGCTTGTGTTACTAAACACTATGTTTACATGCTCGAAAATAGACAGTTAGGAACTCTGAAATTCAGAAACAAATCCCAGAGTTTTCCCATTCAGCATTAGAGACTAATGTTCTGGTCAATAACGGTGGGGTTCAATAAAATATCGGAACATATTCCGCCTACTGCCAAAAGCGATAGAGGACCTGACTGTAGGATGGTTTTGTTGTCTTTGTACATTTTTCCTTAATTCAATTACCTAATTATATATTTTTTGTTGGAAACCTATTCTTAACGGAAAGGCCAAATGCATCCCAGATTTATTCCCCCCACCGCATAGGAAGTGTTTGCCAAGAAAATACTTGAAACTCTGGAAGCACTGGGATGTTTTGGTATGAACATGGTCAATTTTAAAAAGTGAATACATATTGTCTATCAGTAACTTTGCTCTACAAATGTTGGCATCAGTATCACAGCTTAAAAGCTTGCATGAGTGGAGCCCCATAGCACCCAGGGAGGATTTGTACCTGCTAAAAAATCTTCGATGCAAAAACAACTCTTCATAACATCATAGAGGTTATCCTGTTGGTTGCTAACACTGTATCAAGATCATACGAGGGGATACATTTTATTTCAGGGTGGATTTTCCTCTTGACGTACCACCTTCACACAATTAAGGCACCTTTTAAACCCCTGTGGGGTCAATGGGTTCTTCTAATAAGAAGAGAAGCAACAATAACAACATGGAACACAGAACCGGACTGAAACAAACCAACAACATAAAGTAAGACGGTCGACAAAATAAAAGGAAAATAAAAACATTAAGGAATGTCTATGGGTTAGGTACAAATGCCAGAAGTGCCCTGTTACATTTCTTCTCATCTCATCCTTTAGGTTTTTACAGCAGCACCCGCGCCATGCTGCCATGGTGACATCACAGGATCTCCATGGAAACACTGTGGCTGTATCCTGAAGCACCTTGATCAGTAAAGAAGGTCTTCCCCAAACCTCATCAGGCTTTATGAGTGTGCGAGTGGATATGTGTGTGTGTGTGTGTGTGTATGTCACTGTGGTACAATAGGAGTCAGTATCCGACGTTGAGCTTGTTCTTGTTGAGCTCTCTCTCCAGGTTTCCGATCAGAGTGTCGATGCTCTCCTGCAGGTCTCTCAGGTTGACCCTGTTGCTCAGCACGGGGCTGATATCCTGGATCTTCATGTAAGCCTGATAGGTGTGCTCTTTGGGCAGACGAGGGGGCAGGATGTGGTCGCACACCCTTTCCTCCTCCGTGTCCTCTAATGGCTGCCCATTGCCTGAACTATCACTCTCTACTTGCTTGTCCTCCTCTTCTTCTTCCTCTTCCTCCTTTTCCTCCTCCTTCACCACCTCCTCTCTCTGAGGTTCCTCCTGCTCAGCAGGATCAGATGCAGGGCTTGTGATTTTCGGCCCTTTGTCTTCCTCTGCGTCCTCAGGCTTCTCCTGCTCCTCCTCAGCTGCCTCCGTGTCCTCGGAGGGCACGTCATCATAGTCCGCCTCCTCTTTGCTGGGAGGCAGCAGAATGTCAGAGGGGAAGTAGCTCTCACCACATCTGCTCCAGTCGCCGGCGTAGCGGTTGCTGGGGCTGTCCAGGCGCCCCGGTTTGGGCCGCAGAACGCCCGCAATCTCCGCTTCAGAGAGGTTCAGGACCTGGGGGCGCTCTTTCCTCCGCCGTAATGGAGGAGCTGACAGCAGGTCAGAAGAGGCCAGAGCCAAAGAGGCTGCAGGGGGCTGGGAGGAGGACTGGCCATATGGGTCCACAACTGGAGGAGCAGACAGGAAGAGAGACAAAAGGCAGGCAGAGTTAATCAGATGTATACAGGCCATTTGAACTAATATCCTTAAAGGAATGCTTCGACATTTTGGGAAATACGCTTCGCTTTCTTGCCAAGAGTTACATGAGTCTGTATGGTAAACATGTAGCTACAGCCAGCAGCTAGTTAGCTTAGCTTAGCATAAAAACAGGGAGAAACAGCTGGAGGTGCTATTAGGTGGATTTTTATCTCTGGAAAGAATATTTCCCAAAATGGCAAAATATTTGTTTAAAGGTGTAGTTCACCCAAATTACAAAAGATAAAAAAACACATTTTCTCATATACCCATAGTCATATCTGGTACTGCAGATATTTTTGGTTTTATCTGCCCAAGTTTTGAGATTTCTGAGTGCCGCAAACAAAATTCCAGAAATCTCAAAACATTGGCACACAAACCAAAACTATCTGCAGAGCTAGACATCATGAGGAGTAGGTGACAAAATATCATTTTTTGTCATTTGCGTGAACTGACCCTTTAAGTCCCCCTTTGGTAACTTCATGGTCAAACTGACATTTAAAAACATGCCTTGAAAACAACAAGCATTTTTTAACATTTAGAAAAGACCACGTTTTTTCATCTGGATAAATCAGCAATACGTTCATTAAGCTGTGGGAGCCCTGATATGTGAGACACATCCTGCCAAAATAATCCAAACATGAACATGCCATGCCGTGCTCAAAGTCAAACACATGCTGAAGTCACACTACCACACTCGGTGACTTTTGATGCCATCCTTCTCTACTATTTGTTATCGACTGTTGACTAAACCAAACTTCAAAATGAACTAAACTGAAACCCCGTTTGGACGTTATGAAAGAATCATCTGACTGTGCCACGAAAAGGAACAGTGAGCACTCCAACACAACCAGCACGCTCCGGTTACCTGTCTGTCTTTATCTCTGTGTACCTACGCTTGTTGACACCGCTAGCTCTCCCTTACTGGATTGGAAAGGAACAAGAAAACAAAAAGTGTTAAAAGTTTGGGCTATAAGTCACGTACAGTGCAAGAAGTATAATATAGAACAATACTAAATTGTGTTTTGACTACGGGGGAATGAAAGAGGACCTTGAACGCTTTTCAAATATTATCCTCACATGTCTTAAAACAAAGATAATGATGAATTATGAACCATGTTGACTGCATTTCATTCATCAGGGGTGGCACTAGCTGATACAGGATTTATGTGCAGCGGTTGCATGCCTTGCAACTCTCCTGAGGCTAAAGACACAAGCAGTTATCACCTTAAACAAACAGAAATGATCCTCCTTTAGGAGGCAACGTGTTATTTAATTTCAGACGTGATTCACTGATGACACGATTAAAGTTATTAGCTGTCAGCACAGAAAATGGAGGCAGAGGGCAGACAAAAATACTGCACCTTGTGTTACAAAAGGCAAAATGTATGTCTTAATGTGCTGATTTTCTTTAAGTGCTCTGAACAAAGTGTCATCCCGGCACACAAGCACAATAACAAGATACAAACAAACACATTCTCCTCTTCTTCTTGTCATTCTGTCTGTCTAACCATCTGCTCACATCTACTCACGCATACAGCCTCCCCCAGCCTCTTCATCACACATATGCTCATGCTCTCTCACACTCCCTGTAAATAGTGTCAGTAGTGTCTGCTGTCCCCGCACTTGCCCAGAGACATGCACACTTGAGGCCTGAGTAACAATGCCTCGGAGGGCTGGGTATATATCTGAGAGGTGTGAAGAGGCGGCTGAAAATATCCCATAATGATTGTGAAACGCTAGGGTGAAGCTTCAGGGGCCGAGGGCTAAGGTTAAGCCTGGAATGTCTTTAATTACAGTCCAGGCATCTGAGCTGGGGAAGCGGCCAGAATGGAGATGTCACTGAAGGTGTAAACAGAGGCTTGAACCTGGACTGAAAGCTTTGTCAAGGTTATTACAGGTCATTACAGGAACTAGCCTGGTGACATCAGCTCCAGACAGGAGCGCAGAGCAAGTGCAGGCGTCTACTGAAGACTAAAAACTATTTTCTTCAGACCACTTGACCCCATCGCCCTCCGTCATTGTCTGCATGTATGCTCGACCCTGTAGAAGAAAAATATCTTTGCACTTTTCTTTTGAAATTCCACTTGTACTTCACTTGGCTACCTGCAATTATGGGATTCACAAATGCTGACCTATTCAGTTGCTGCACTTAGTTTCCCTCTCTGCTTGTTTCCTCCCCAGTTGATGTAAAGGAGGGTGGAGGGTGCTCGACTTCAGCGGTTTACACAGAACCGGTTCAATGTGGGAGTCTGAGGATGCAGTTAAATTTAGAGGCCAGACCAGACACAGAGTCGGTTCGTCTTCAGACATCAATCAGCAGATCTGGTTAAAGCTGCAGGTTACAGGGACGAGCTCTGAGGATTTGAATCTTTCAGGGATAAAGTCGGTCCAATTTGATGTTAGGAGCACTTTGAAAAGATTTTTCGAAATACAGCATGCACGGTAATTTTGAAAAATGAGACGCACTTAAAAGAAAATCACTGCACTCAAAATGAAAAACAGCTTTCTTTCAATTAAGATAAAGTAAGTGGGCTTAGTTTTGGATTGATGCATATTTAAAATTGTATAATGTATTTTCAGACGGTCTCATAACCTTAATATTCAAGAAAATGTTAATAACCAACAGAGGAAAATGATTTTTTTCAACTGAGGTTAGAAAAGGCAAACTGACAACTACTGCAGTAATAAGGTTATGTCTTATCTTGTAGGCAGAGCACAGTGATTAATTTTGTAATGTTTGTTTTTCCACAGTAGCTGAGACTTTAGCTGCACTGCAGCAGCCACTGAATGGCTCACACACTGATTAGAGACGGAGTGAACGCAAGATTTAAAAAATGAAACGCCTAGGGTTAAAAAATATCAAATTAGTTGCTGTGACCAATACAAATTTCACCCCGCCTGCGGCTCTTTTTCATCACTCTCGGCTCCCTCCTGAATAATCTTCGGGTTCCTTCATATCTCACACTGAGCAGACAGCTGCAGCCGGCAGAGAGCAGCTGTGCAGGCAGACAGATGACCTGTGCTGAGGGAAGCTGGTACCGGGTATCTGTCTGGTGTCTGTCCTTGGTTGGTGATTTATCTTAAGACAGGGGGCCACGCCTCAAAAGTTTGGTTTGCACTGGGGCTTACTGGCTTGGCTCAGTCTGCCATGATGAAGCACTCTGTGGAGAGTTTCATCTCTGAGGAGCCAACAGATGGTGGCCAATGGCTATCAGAGCTGTACTTGTGCCAGTGGTGGATAACCTCAAGGATCAAAGCAGCCCAGCCCTTTAACAGCCCTTTGTAGAGCTGAAACCGCAGAGCTGGCCCTGATTCGTAAGAGACCCTCAGCAGGCAGGGCTAGAGGCTGCTATATACAGACTTATTGACATATATTACCTGATTGTAAAAGGAGAATGTGTTTCAAACCAAAACGCCTGGGAGAACTCCATTTAACATGGCAAGATACTGTCTAAAAACAACATTTATTCACAAATTAAAAGTAAAACATAAAACAATCACTCACCTGGCCAGAGCTGGAGCAGGTAGTGCAGGACTTCGATGTGTTTTTTGAAGTGCAGTGCGCTGGCCAGCTCCTCGGAGTCGATGAAGACTCGGTTGGTGTGGCAGGACGCCTCCTGACGCTGGCTGAGCAGCACCGGGCCAAAACACACCGCCAGGTTCTGACACGTCATCTTGTTCACTTCCTGGTAGGACGCCACCAACTTTAGGTGGTCAAGAAGCCTCCGCAGCGTCATCTGTTGTATGCACACACATACACACACACACAAGTGTGCAAACACAGACAAATAAGACATGTTATTATTATGATTAGTAGTTGCAGTAGTACCGCGGGCAGCAGCAGAGCTACACTGCAACATCTACTGCATCTGCTGCATCAGTCTTACGGTAGCAGTAAAAAACAAGTAAAAAACAGTGTTTCTTGTAAGAAAAGAAGAAAAATTACACTTTCAGCAAACAAACAATATTTTAAGTTTACGCTACATTGCTATCCATTGCCACACATCTTGTTATAACAGCTGTGATACTAATATTAGCACAAATATCACGCTGGATTCTAGGGAGCCCCTGAAAGGTCACGGTTTTTGCTTTCCCTCTGATCCATGGAGGCTGAGCTGTATTATGATATAGTATTATGTGTTATGTAGTGGACCGCCGTTGGTTGTGACGACAGCGTGGGTGGTCGCATGCTCAGCTGTGGCTGCTCAGCCGCAAGTCTGTATCATTGCAGCTAGATAACTAGTTAACTTGGCTCTTTCACGGGCTGCCTGTTGCTATGATTATGACCATAGCCATGGGATGACATAGCTTTGGCCATTGCTGTCGCTGTGATTGTGGCTGTAGCCCTGCCTGTACTTTAGTTGTTATAATTATGGCCGTGACACATTAGTTTATAATGGTGTAACTACATACAGGGGTTGTGTGTGTGCAGTGAACCAGACATAGTTGTGCTGATGCTACTGTATTCCTGAACTGCTGTGGTGTTTTGGTAACACATCTGTCATCTCTGATAGAAGCACCGCAGGTTCAAATCCTGTGTGGCTTAACGATGCTTTCTATAATGTTATTATGAGCTGCAAAGGTTAGTCACAGAGCAGCTACAGTGGCCATATCCATAACAGAGCGGCTGCAGCTGTGCTCACAGCCAGTGGCTGTAGACTGTCAGAGCTCGGCCTTTTGAAAGGAGTAATGAGCAATAAATGCATAATTTAAAGTGTCACATCATCTCTCCTTTCTGTAGTATCAGCACCTAAACTGGCAGTGTATTGTAACTGGACTGGAATGCAAAAGATATTGTGAGAGAACACAAAGGTCATTCAGAAAAGAATTCCCACTGTGGCCCTTCAGGGATGAAATATTGATGTCTGCTATCTCAAAAATCCAGCATCAGTCGGACTTTAGTTTTCATTTTGTGTCGTTTATCATGAATCTGAAAAAAGCTGACTGACAATGAAAAGATGTAGAGGAAATTATACCGGTACAGGCTTGTGGACTGAATGTCAGCACTAATGTCACCCGATGTAACAGCCCACGTAATAGCAGTTAAACAGTAGTGATCTGTAGCATTATCATCATGACCATCATTATCTATGCCACAATTATCCCTTTCACAACCACTTCTGTGACAATATTCAAGCACTATGGTGACTGTGAGAGGCAGCAGGGGATGTACAGTTTGTCTTCCTCACCCTCTCCACCTCTGGCAGGTTCTCCAGCAGGCTGACGGTGTGCTCCGAGTCGGCCTGATCGTTCTCGCAGCCCGCCGCTCCTATCCGCAGAGGCCTCGTGGCCATAGACTCCAACACTGCCTCATACAGGTGCTTGGTGATCAGAGGGTAGGGCAGCTCTCGCAGGTAGTCCTTCAGTACTCCTGAAAAGTGGGAGAAAGAGAGAGGAGCTTGAGAAAAACTGTTGCATCAAAACAGTGAGTGGGTGGTAAATTTGTCTCTGAACAACCCTGTAAACTTTCTTTGCTGCATAGCCGAGGGTCATTCAGTTCAGTTCCCACACTTGAACTGAAAAAAAGACTTCTTTTTCTCGACACAGGCAGCTTTAATACCTGACAAATCACCAACAATATGTCTTTATGGAGTGTTGTCACTGAGAAATAACAAGCTTTTATTTTCTCTCTCTTCTAAACTGACTGAACCTGGCGCACTCTCTTGGCTGCAAATTGAGGTCCCATTGTTTCTGCGGGTGATCCTGTGGCGTCAGCTGAGATGCCTGATTGGAGTCGGGCGTGACTCGGCAGCCAAAAGTCTTGGGGGGGGGGCTTGTGTCGGTGACGGCACGTTCACACCTGTGACTTCAGCCTTCCGCAGTTCAGACAAAAGCGACGGGAAAACATGAAACCCACGCTGTCTGTCTCCACTGAGCCCCTCAAACATCGCTGGCATGTCTTTTCATCAAAGGCAAAGGGTGAAAAAAAAGAATAAATACGGGAATCAGAACGGCTCTTGGCAGTGTGACAGCTCTTTGTGGTGAGTGTCTGCTCCCTTTTCCCTCTGCATGAAGCTGGATCAGTTTTCAGAGACAGCTGGGGGCTGTGTAATCAGAAATATTGGTAATGCTCCAAACTAATACATATTAAATGTCTATGAAGAGTAACAAGAACAACATTTTATATGACTTAAGGGCTACTGTCACCACTAATGATCAAATGACCAGCAAATAAAGCACGCTGTTGATCAAACCACTGAGAAATGCAAATGACACACTTGACTGATAAATCTTCTGTTGTCCCAAATGCGAAATCTGGTGCTTACATTACCCAAAATGCAACTCAACTGCTGACAGTTCGCTCAGAGATACAGCTGTGCTATGCTAGTAGCCTCAAGCAGAGATGAGGAGCGGGCTACATACTTCTTTCTAACTCTGCACATCCAGATTTTCTTTTCATTTTAAAACTTCAAAAGGCTTTATACAACTTTTATCACATATGCAGTTCAGTCACGACACTCACGTCAAGGTTTTAACCATTCATTGCAGCAATATGCATTTTAGTTTCTCTGCTCATGTGATGCTCTGGAACAAATCTGAGCAAGCTTGACGCAGAATGTCCCTGAGCTCAGCCTGAGATACACAACATTTAATGAACATGAACACATCTTAAACTATTCAAAATTCACGTATGACCACATGATAACGCAGGAGGAGGCTGGGGAGGTGGAGGGAGTTCAATTTCTGGAAGCAGGCAGCCGTGTGGCAGCATGGACGTTGCTGTATGCACACTGAAAGAGCATCAAATGTTTACATGGACTGCCTATTGAGAGAGATAAGTCGTGTGAGTGAACGGAACATGTGACTATAAAACAGCATGCTCCATTAGTACTCCTCAAGAACGGTAAATAGACTTCGATGTGTAAAATCTGTGGTTTGACAGACTTGACGTCGGCCAGTTTACGTCAGAAAATGAGCAACAAATGGAGTGAGTGAGTTCAAACAGATAACTTGTGTTGTCCTGCTGCAATGTGAACCTACTCAACATATATCAATACACCCACACTGAATCCATATATACACACTGCACCATATGTCCAATGCACCCTTTGCAATTAAGCGGTTTTGTTCTGCAGTGCTGCTGCCGCACTGCTCATTTGCAGACATTTACAAACTGCTGAAGCTCGAACAGCATTTCATAAGCAAGCTCACCTGCCAACAGTCCAATCACGCCGCATCACGATGACTTTGTTGAGGAACAGTCACACTGCTATGGCTGCCGGTGTTCCACAACTTTGTGTTTCTTATCAGCTTTAAGAGATTTCCTGTCCATGCTGTGCACAGCTTTTGGACCGTGGCGACTCTTCCCAAAAGGTTTATTCTCCATTGAGATGCCTGATATCACTGCTTCTCTACACCAAGAGCTTGTGCTAACATGCTTATCATATAACATCTTGGCTCTGTTCAGGTTTTGTGTATTTGACACCATCAGTGTGCTACAATGCGTCCGAGGTCTTCCAGTGGCTGAGCTTATTTTTCTTTAGCTGTTGTTTGGCACAAACATTATGATGTATTCATGCTGTAGATTTATGCAGTGGTGAAACATGAATATTCAGATTTTAGTATAATGCATTATGCGGTATGAGCTGAATAGGTTTCGCGCTGTAGGTTGTTGAATTGTTCTGGGGGTTTTCTTATTGGTTCACTACAAACTTGGATCTCTGGTAGATGATATATATACAGTATAGGATTGTATATCAGCTTTAGGGATGACTCATTGAACATGACTCATTCACATGCTTTTCCCCTCTAATTCTGGCTTCATGGGAAACATTTTCTCCACATTTCATATTCAGTTAAGCGCTGTAGAAATATCTCACACAACAGCACAAAAACAGTTGCGTTTATTTTCTATGGTTTACAGTACTGCTACACTCAGCTGAGCTTGTTGTTATCTAAGCTTATACCCGTGTATGATACTGATGATGATGATCTTCTGCTTATCAACACAACACAACATTTGATAAGATAATTGTCTTCTCCAAGCCATGAATATTTGTTATTTTAACATGGGTGACGTAATAATTATCTGCTGCACAGCTGATATGACTTATCATCGATCAGGTGAATAGCTAGGTGTAAACTTAATATAATGGCCACATGGCAGCGAGTGTCATTGAACTGTAAGAACATAAATAAATGGGAAATCACCTCGGCAGTAAAAACAGGTAAAAAGACATATATATCAAGCACCATCCTGCTCGTAGAAATTCCCAAAGGAGTGACACAGTCCCTCGAGCTTTTGTGACTGATTCTGATTAGGATGCTGTAAATAGGAGCTCCTGCCTTATCGGTTCTACATCGCTGGTTTATCTCCCAAACACCCGAGGTGTTTTTCTTCTTTGCCTCTTGCCTGCTATTTACAGCAAACTACAATACGATTCACCCTTAAATCCACTGACATCCCTTTAGGCCCAGTAAGGAGAGCGGAGGGCACAACTTAACACACTCACTTTTTAATCCCAGTAAGTCCCCGCTCTGCTCTTTAAGGGAGCCTGAGGCTTAAAGCTTTTCAGGCCATTCCTAACTGGCATTGTGGGTCCATCACCCCATTAATCTCTGGAGAATAAAGTGGATGGACAATTTCAGTGTTTTTAGGTGATGACACTTAAATTCCCTGTTTTCTTTTCCGACAGCCACATGGGCATAAGAGCTTTTGAATATAGGATTAAAGAGTGAAAGAAGGCTCTAAATTCAGTTCAGTGTTACACCACAGAGTCTCAGATTAGCAGTAGGTTCAGTGTCTGCACGGCCGCATTCAGCACAAACAAAACACGGACAATGATGTAAACTGCTGTAAACTTTAGGTATTGCATTTACTAACCAAACCCCTCATCAGTCACAATACCACAAAATAATTCACAATAAAATCAACAGGTAAAAAATTAAAATTAAAAAATTATATGAATTGTTGTCATCACTTGTTTCTTTTCAAGCGTCAAAAGGTATTTCCCACTACTTCTACTTCCTTTTTACCTTTTTTTTAGTATGTTTCCAGAGAACTTAAAATAGATCATAACTGGGAGCATTTAATGCGACTTGAAACTGTTTTAAAAGAGTCACAGGTGTTTAGGAGCTTATTTCTCTACAGCTACTGGATGGATTGCCATGAAATTTGATACAGATCTCCATGGTCTCTAGAGGACAAATCCTAATAATTGGTGATCCTTTGATTTTTCATCAGTGCCATAATCTGGTCTTTGTCCAGTATGCTTAAACTAAAGACCAAATACCTGCAAAATGAATGATATTCCCCTCAGCCACATGTATTTTTTGTAAAGTGCTGTTTATAAGTTTTATACAAAAACAAGTCTAGGGTCAAGCATTACAAATGAGCTTAGACTGCAAATTTTATCATACGTTCAACAAAAATAATAAATACCTGGAAAAAAAGTTTTAAAAAGTGATATCTTGCTTTTGAAGAACTCGAGATTCAACAGGTGCTGACACCAGCAGAGAAACACACACACACACACACACACAGATACAGAGCGAGAGATATTGTACATTCCTCAGTGGAAAAAACAACTCATACCCAGACAAGCACACTGGCGTACTATGTCTCAGGTAGACCATCACAGTGACAGCTGTAAGTCAGCGGGGTCAGACTTTAACATGGCTCCAGGCAAACATGCACTTAAAACTTCATAAAATGCCCCTGCAATTAAACACGTCCCCTGCGCCCTGTGAGCCAGCGTAGCCGATCTGTGGCGGCATGTTTGCATTTTGTTTTCAGCTCTGATTCACATTCTTCTGTAATCATTTATCTCCATTGGGTTTGGTATGAAATCTGGTATGAGCAGCAGCATGCGATAAGGACACATGAACACGAGATACATTGGCTCTCCTTAACGCTCCTCTAGACGTGCTGATTTCCAAAACAGATTAGACAGAAATGCTTTGTGAACATCCTCCAGCTTCCCGTTGTCAATCTTTACTGAGACTTTCCTGAGATAATAATAATCTGCTTGTTTCATCGCGGGAAAATAGACTGCCTGGAAGCAAAAATGAGCCATGTGTTTGTATCCTTATCTCTGTGATGCAAGGCTTTTGCTTTGTTAAGCGAGTGTGCAAATAAAATGCAGCAAGGTACCACTTGGCTTGTTGTTTTTTCTCCTCAAAATGGAAACTCAAGCACGGTGGACCCTCTGACCTTTCCTGTGCTGTGAGGTGGATCATCTAGACACAACAACAGTTACACTGGCACCGCTTCATGAAACAAAACATCCTCTTTATGCCTCACATATAGAAGAAATGAATGACTTAACATAACACACATGTTTAGTCTCTTTCCATTTCAGTCATCTTAAAACTCCACCAATCATTAAAACCGTGTGTACGTGCATGTGCACATGTGCTTGTGTTTGTGAAGTGAGGAGAATACAGCCATTCAGGTAAATCATTAGCCTGCAACGAGTCAGTGCTCGTGTTTACTTTTGTGCCTTAGCCCCTGTTGGTGCCTGATCCACACACATAAACATGCACATGCTCAGTGAAACATGAACACACACACATATGCGCACACACACAAGGTCACGGGCTCAGGGGTGAACAGGTGTGCTTCCCCTGCAGGTGCTTCGCTTTCTTTCACAGCCAAGCTGACAACAAGCACACGCTGGGTGTCTCTTCTCTCACATTTAAACTGTCGGGGTTTGGCTTTAAACCAACACAGATATGAACTACACATGTGTTTATCTCCACCCGCATGTACGGCTGATATGCAATCAAAGTCCTGCAATCAAAAGCAGCTCCGCAATGAAGAAAAACAAACCCCTGACACAACAATGCAATTAAAGCAACAGATGACAGCAGCTAAAAAAAGTATTTTGATGTAAATGGGTTTTTTTTCTAATCAATTCAGACTTTCAATGTTCCAAAATGTGCCACCAAACACTACAAGGCACACAATGCACTGGGGCACGGCTCTACCTTTGACCTCTTGTTCAAACAAAGCGGAAGGTCACTCCTCTTGTCAGTGCTGCAGTCAACGCCTCGCCTGGAGAACAAATGGGGGTTTGTTCTCCGTCCTGCCCCCTCCCTGCTGTCCCACACGCCCCCACAGCACTAGGGGGGGCCAGAGGAGATGTGTGTGTCGCTGCCTTGTCCGGTGGCACGGCGAAGCTTTACACTGTGGTTTCTTCAACTTTTTCCACAGCCCCCCAAAACCACAAATGAGCAAAAACCCCATTCCTAACTGTGGAAACAGCAGTGCTCCCGTGCTACATGTGGATTCATCAGAAATATTTCTGAAACCCGCTTCTGATTCCTGACCCGGAGTTTAAGAAATATTCTGACACCCACACAGGCCTGCAGCTCTTTGTAAAGTGGTTGCCTGCTTCCCCGGCCGGCCCAGGGTTCAGCTAATCCCCCATGCGTGAGCCAAATACCATCTGTGTTTGTTCGGCAACAAAGGGGGCACTTGTTAATGACTTTCCATGTCTTCACTGGAGTACTGCCGAGGGTGGGGGGCAAAGCAGGGAAGTAGGCTATGGAAAAGACGAGTCAGGCAAGGCAAATTAAAGACCACAAACTAGGATCAATAACTGCCCTGAGCTTTCAACCAGCAGGGCTCGGGACACACTGGTTTCATTTTCTAGGGACAGAGGACAGATATCTGAACCAGTTTCCCATCACTGGATCACTTTAGAAGCTTTGTTTCCACACAAAGGTCCAAAACAGGTTGAGCTGAAAGCTTAATCATTAGTGAAGGTCGCTAAAGTGTCCTCTAAAACCAAACTTCTTCACAGTGATTCATTGTGCATTTGTTTTCATCCAACCAGGACAAGCTGTAAACAAATTGTGATTTGAAGCTCATGTTGTAAACACTTTGAGGTTACGCTGTTTAAGCTGAGTGCCACTTGGCGCTGATGTGGCTGAAGGAGCTGCTGATGTCACAAACAAAAAGCTGCCAAACAGCCCTGTAAGACTTTACTGACTGAGCCAAACTACTGACTGAAGCCTTCCTTACCAGGTGAGCTACTAGAGCTACTGTTGCCATTTTGATTTGCATTTAATCTACACTGAATTTACCACATATTTCAGAGATCTTTCTGATACTGATGTAAGTCTCTCTTGCACAGTTCGTGTCTAAACTGTTTAAAAGCTCCAAAGTCCTGCTCTAATGAAACTTCTACAAAATGAATAAAGGGAAACATGGGTATGCTCTGAATGAGAAGAAGCACTTAAAATACCTATTTAATTAAATAGTTCAACATTTGGGAAAATACGCTAATGAGCTTCTTTGCTGAGAGTTAGATGTCTGTACAGTAAACATAAAGCTACCGCAAGTCGTTTAACTTAGCTTAGCATGAAGAGTGGAAACAGAGGGTGACAGCTATAGCTCTGTCAAAATGTGGCACAATCGGTCTAGTGTCTCGTCTAGTGTAAAAACGACAAGTTGTGGTTTTACAAGAGGTTATGTGTCAGACTGACGTTGATGATTGTAGATTCTTGCATTTCACCTACACTAAATTTATTAAAGATTAGAGACATCACACTGATACTGAGTTGTAGTTTCTTAGGAGTGTCTGTAGAATTAATAACGGCAACTTTAAGGTGTCCAGTATTTGTTAAATACAGAGTAAATTAAAGCTGTTGACATTAAGAAACTGTCATTTCAACAGTTATTTAAAACAAAATAAAATGAAAAACAAATTGAGCCATGACCCTGGTGAGTTGTTAGATGATTGTCAGGAGTCGATGGAGGTCCACATCGCCCACCATACTGCAGCTGCTCTACAGCAACACAGACTCTTTCTATGACCAAAGTGTCGCACATGTTCACAGAAAGTGTAACTAACAGATTAACAGATCAGAACGAGTGACCACAACCTGCTGGAGATTCACAGCGTGTTGCTCATGCTGATAACACCCTTCTGCTTCTTTTGACTGAATTGTGATTTGAAACAAAGGACTGTGACTTGAAACAATGGAGGGCCGCGCACTGAGCATGTTTTGCAAGCTTTGGATTGAACTCTGATCCCGGGATAATCCCTTTCACTACCTCCTCTTTTAAATTAGCCGTGTGACACGCCAGCTCTCTTAGCTCATCCGTTGGCTGTTCGCTTATTAGCCTCTGGTCCGACTGCACCATTTTAATCCAATACTCAGCCTTTACATTTTAAAGAGGTAGATGATATAACATGAGGGGACTTCTCACTTCAGCTATTAATTCAAATCAGAAGACATCAGAAGGAGAATAGAGCTCAAAACACTGGCAAAGAAAAAGTCAGATTTTTACCAAATGTTTCAGGAACGTATGTTTTAACTAAACCCGTGATTATATCCCAGATGGACATTTTTGCAGCGCCCACCATAAACCCCTCATCTGCCTCCCTTCCCCCTCCCTCTGCCCTTTTCCACTCACTCGGGCCCATCTGCAACAGCAACTCGCTTGGTGGAGCAAATTTAGGCAGCGAGCAAAAACCAACAATCCACGCTGGTGCTGGCCCTTTTTTTCTAACCCGCTCAACTGTTAACTGTGTTCTTTGCCCTGCCATGCAAATGCATGTGGATCAAAGCAGGCATGATAGGACGACGCCTATACGGGGCCTCTTCCCAAAACTAACAGCAGCTCCTACAATGCCCAGGGGTTTCCATGGTCTTCCTCTTTTTGTGGGAGAAACAAAAATCATGACCAAGTCATTTTCTACAACTTTGTCACCCCCCTCCTCCCTCATCTGTGGCACTGCAGGAATCATTACTCAATCCAATGACACGGCTGTTTTTGTGAGCTGAAGACTCTGTGAGATGTGCTGTAGCTCACTGTTCCCATTTTTAATTTCACAGCAACAGAGTGGCAAGAAGCTGCAACTCACAGGGATCTGATTGGCATTTAAATGACTGGCTTTAAATGACAAGACATTAAATCTGCAGCTCTGCTTGTGAGGACAATAAAACAACAAAGCCATAACCACAAGACAGTCCGACGAGACTAAGTAAGACGTGACCTAGAAGGGACGGCACAGAGCGTGTCTCAACCACAAACCTGAAGGAGAAAGAATGACCTGAATGTACAGCATGGTCTCATTTGTGTGTGTGTGTGTGTGTGTGTGTGTGTGTGTGGGCCCTCCCTTCAGGCACTGGCCTTTATACTGTTAGTTGACTGCTGGAATGCTTTTACTACAAACAGCAGACTCACACACACACTGTTAGACGTACACATACATGTGCTGACCTACCTGCAGCGGACACACCAGTTCAGACACGTTCACTGGGGCAAAGACCGGATCAATACTAAATCCAGACTCCATCTGAGTAATGTCCTGTTTGTTTAGTTATTCATGCAGATGTGCTACAAAGCCCTGCTCTCTTCATTAAGTGATACTTCTTCTTAAATCTAGCTTAAATCACTTCTCAAATCCTACAGCTTACCCTGATTTTAGTTAATTCTGCTCCCTCCTGTTTTACTCATATTTACTAAGTCCTTGTTTTTAAAGTCAGTGTCTTTTAAAATCTCTGTTTTAATCTTTTTATTGTTGTTAAGTTCTTTTAATCTTGTACAAAGCTATTTGCAAGCTTTGCATAGAATACTGTATACATTAATAACATGATAAAGGACAAAAGTCTAAAATACACAAAGCTCTTCTGATTTTGAGATTTTAAAATGACTGTAAAAAAAATCAATATAATAAATATTTTTATCACATAACTCATAACCTTGTGCCTCCCTTTCCATAAAATGTCTCAAAAATGTTTCACAAAATGTTCCTTCATCTTTATGACAGAACAGACTTTGACGGATCAAATCAATCACAACTAGAGCTATAACAATCAAGCAATTAATTGGTTAGGCGATCGTCACAAATCAATCTGCAACCATTTTAAAAATAAGTTGTAATCAGTCATTTTTCAAGCAAAAATGCCCAAAATTCACTGTTTCCAGCTTCTTAAATCTGAGGATTTGCTGCTTTTCTTTGTCTTCTTTGATGGGAAAGTGGATCTCTTTTGGGTTTGAATGTTTGTTTTTTTCAGAATAAAACAAGCAACTTGAAGGCTTTAATTTGGGCTCTGGGAAACTGTAATGGGCATTTCTCTAGTTTCTGACATATTATGGACCAAAAACATGAATCTAGAAAATAATGGGCTGAATAATTGATATTGGAAAACATCATTAGTTGCAACCCAGGTTAAGACTCATAGATTTTATCTGGAATCACCTGTTCTGTCTGTTTCATGGGAAACCTGAGCGTACCTAATGTTTTGTGTACTCTGTGTGTAATATCCTAATTGGGACACCGATGCTCTTTGGGAAAGCCACCTAGTTAAATAACCAATTCCTAATTACACTGAGTGTGTGTGGTGACTCTGTGCTTTGCTGGCGTCTTATGTTCTCTGTTACCGGCGCTCAGTTTACCTGTGATGACGTTAACGTCAGGATACGTGTTTTCACACAGCTCCACGGCGTAGCTGTCCCTCTCGAACGCCTCGCGCAGCTCCTTCTTCACGGCGGCAGATCCGCACAGACGGTAGAGACCCACCACCTGGAAACACATTGACACACAAGTAGGTCAAGTAAACAAAACATTTGACAGAGGGGGCAGACATTTTTACAACCCTATCGATCACGGTCTACGTCTGCACTCAAACATTGTGCTGGACGGAAGCCAAAACTACTTTCACAGAAAACCCACGTGTCTCAAAACACTCTCTGTCTGTTTTGTCTCTACAAAATGGCAGCTTACTTGAACAACTGACAACATTTTATATATTGTATATTTAACTCCACCAGGCCTCACTTTTTGATGAGGCCCAGCGTGGAGGAAGCTGTTTTGAAGACTTAAAAAACAACAGAATCGCTAAGGACCAAAAATAAAGACAGATGTAACGCAAGAAGTCATAAAAGTCCCAGGTCACAACTTAATTCTGGTGCTGATTCTGAGTTTTTTTGTCTGGGTTTTTCCATCCAAATCGAGTAGATGAACGGTAGATGAAGTCATTTGTTGTAAAGATTATAAAACCTGGACACAAACTTGGGTTAGACCGGCAGCTGCCTCTTCTCAACAGCGACAGGCTGTTAAAGCGTGTTTGTTTTAAACATTTAAAGTCAGACTATATAACTCACGTAGAACAGAAATGATAAAGCCTCTGAAATATGTACCTGACGTGACAAAATGCAGTGTAACAGAGAGAGGAGAGGAGTTAAAAGTCTGCATAATGACTCAGTAATGTCAGTTACACTGTACTGTATGTTGCTAACGTTAGCTAACATGAGCCAAAATAAGCTAATGGTACCACGTGTAGCAGCAAAAGCTTGTGTAGTGAATAGAGCATAAGTACATTTTAATGCTTTTAAATTTAACTTTTCATTTGTAAAAAAGAACATTGTGTTATTTATACACTTTAAAGCAAGACCAACATTTGCTGAAGTTACAGGATAAAGCACTAAAAATAACGCTAACAGTAACACAAGTATTAAAAAGAGCCATTAAGACAGCATATTGATGCAATATGTTGCTAACATTAGCTAACATTAGCCAAAATAATGGTACCATGTGTAGCCGCAAAAGCTGGAGGGGAATAGAGCACAAAGTACACTTTATTGCTTTCATTTGTAAACCAAGTATTGAAAAGAGTCATTAAGTCAGCAAACTGACTCAGTAATCAAGTAGTCAAGTATCTAAAGTTTTGCAAACGTTAACTAACATTAGCCACCTTAAGCTACTAGTCAAGTAAGGCTGTAAAATTCCTGAGTAGATTGAAATGCCTTTTATTACTTATGAATTGTAGTCTACTTTTAAAGTGCAATTTCTTCTTTCAAAAAGATACACAGTCTGACTTTAAAACACTGCTGTGCATTAAAACCTTTTTCCCAGAACATAGCATCATTTTCAACATCTGTGAGCAGAGTTTCTTGGCTTATTTGCAAGCGAACAAAGGAAAATGTGGTCTGTGTTTTGCCAAACTGCACTCAGAGGTGTGATAAAAGTGTCACATCCTTATGACTGAATGGATAAACACTGAGCTCCTCTACAAACGCGGCTGACAGCTCCACATTAAAAATCGAAGAACTACGCAATAAACCATCAATGTTTCTTTTAGTGTGACCTAAAGGAACTCTTTACAGTTTCATCCAGACGCTGACATCTGGTAGTTGAAACTTGGCACCAATGGTCTCCTTGTTATGTTGGGATTAGGCCTGGCTACAGACATACCATAATTTCTCCTACATGTGTCTGTCTGGTATGTGGCATGGCAGACCAACTGGTGTGGTTGCCCCGGTAACGTGTTAAGTCAGTGGGCTGTGAATGGCGGGTCGGGTCCGCTTTCACACAAACACAAATACACACATTTGTACACACACACACACACACACACGCTGCTGGCCTTTCCGGGCTCCAGTGTAGGAGCACTATAATGTCTCCCCACCAGACCAGCTATTTGTGAGCTCTCCTCGTCGAGCCGAGCAGCAGCGTTTTCTAAACCTCACACGAGAGGGAGAGAGGAGGACAGATTAGGCAGGGATTTGGCTTTGTGTGAGAGTAAACAGAAGTCACTGGGCACAATGAACAACAAGTCCATTCAGAAAAAAAAAAGGAGTCTCTCTTTGGGGGAGAGCCGAGCGCAGGCGGGGAACAGCTGTTAGCAAAAAAAGAGGGCTTGCACTTATGCACTGCGGCTGCCGGGCAACACAACAGGCAGCACCAGCCAAGACCTATATGCAGAACACGGCAGACACAATGACCACAAAACCAAACGAGTTCCCTCGACAGGAATGTGGATGCTCAGTGACTGCAGAACCAGTGATGGGATCAGGGGGGTTTTTTTTGGTCTGGGATTAGCGTAAAGACTTTATAGAAACATCAAAGGAGACGAAAAGAAAGAAAGAAAAGTGTATTTGACCGCACTAATAATCTTGAGTGTTGGACCAAAGTCAGACCAAGTTGTTTACTTCCTCTAAACATGACTCACCTTCCTAAAAGACGCTACACAAATAGGTAGACGCAAAATGACATCAACGCCTCCCTGGCCTGATTCAAGGATTAGCCACATAGGTACATAACTATATCATAGGAGAGCAGACATGCATTTATGCAAACCGAAGTGCATGACTACACAAACGCAATGATTGTAACCAAGAACAAAAGTAGGGCTGCACCTTTAATCTGCCGATTATTTTCTCAATCATTAAATTCATTTTTTGGTCTATAAAATATCAGAAAATGGTGAAAAATGCCCATCACAGTTCCCTAAAGCTCAAGGTGACGTCTCCAGATATCTAGTTTTGTTCGACCAGCAGTCCAAAACCCAAAGATATTCAGTTTACTGTCCAACAACACAAAGAAAAACAACAAATGATAAGAAATTACAGACTTAAACAAGGTAATTGTGGGGCTTTTTTGCTTTAAAAATCACTTAAATGATTAATCATTAAGCTCCTTTCAGTATGTAAATGTGGAGGAAATTTTATATGTCAGTCCAATGTCTGAATAAGCCCCCAACGGTAATTTTATTAGGACGGACATTTCCATAACACCTAGCCATAACTTTTGGGGCTCAAGTCTGAAGTGAATTAACAGAAAGGCCTCAGGTTAATACGCAGAGGTCGATTAGATACGCATATTTTAATGCCTTCTTAAGAACACAGTGATAAACTTTCCTCTCCTAATGCACAAAGGCGCTAAAATCAGTTTTATAAACCACAACATGCTATGAATTATCCAGTTTTAAGTTGTCCAGGAGATTTCTGTCATGTCAGATCAGTATATAAAAATCAGTTTTCTTTCCCTAACAGTCCTGAACAAAAAGGAATAAACACTAAAAAAGGACCAAGAGCACAGTAATCATCACACCATCAGTTTAACTTCAAGCTTTCACTCATGCCGGCTGCTTACAGCATGAATACCCAGCAAAAGTCTCTACATACGGCATGTGAGCCAGCAGGAGTTAAAGAGGAGTCACGACTAATGGTCTTGTCATTTTTAACGATGCTTTAGCGCTGTTGAGCGGTGCTATAAAAAGGCAGCAGATTTAAATAATTTACCTAACAGACTATGAAATTAATGAGAAAAGTTATTAAGGGATCCACGACTGAGGAGCAGAGCCAAGCGTCCCTCGAGCTCACGGCCATTACGCCTTCAACTGCAAAATAATTGATTAATAATTTACTGATGTAGCCTGCGAGAGAAAACAGAAAAAAAGATATTCTCAACTTACAGCTGTTTTCCAGCAGTGCTAGCAGCAAAATGGTGCATCTGTACAGCCATTCATAACATGTCACAACATCTGTGTGCATCTTTTACTCTTGTCATGTGTGGCAGCATGTATGTTACTGTGATAGATCTCTTTTTAATGGGGACATTAAAGTGCTCACATACATAACTCCAGTCTCTGACACAGACATTGTCTGCAGTCTTTTCAGAACACCCACAGTCATCCAGCGTCTTAAAAGCTTGAAGAAGCCCTTGGGATGCTCATTTCTAAGAGACTCTGAAAAAGAGTCTCCATCAAATATCCACATAATCATTTGTAAAGGCACACCGCAACACGCCTGGCCTTGCGTGCTTCGGTGACATAACCTGCAAATTCCTCTGGGATCTGGTGTCAACCCCGTCCTAACCCCTGTCTGCCTGCAACCTGGGGGAGCCCTTACACTTGATCTCAGACTGATACCCTGTGCAAAGTCTACTCTGCTGCTCTGTTAGAAAGAAGGCAGAAAAAAACAGTGGGGGGGAGTGATTAGAAGAAACGCTGTGAGGGACAGGAGACAAACGGTGTCAAAAACAAAGACAGAAGGAGAAACACAGTCAAGAAAAGACTGACACAGATAGGAATCACTATATGGCCAGACAGAGCAGAGTGAATTACATAAACAGAAGGAATCTGCGCTAACAGACTGTAAACTGCTGGTTAAGTGAGAGCTATAGCTGGCCCGTGAAGAGGGCAGCCAGGTGAGTTTGGCCACAGTAAAGTCTAGACAGCTTCTGCAGAGTGATAGTCAGAGATTAGTGACCTGAGAAGGCAGAGGCCACCAGCAGTGTAACATCTGGGAAGTGCATGGTGCAACAAAAAATATGTATCTGGCAAAAATACTTCCACAACTGGCGTCTTTCCTTCTTTTCAACTAGAATTTGAAAAGTCTTTCATTACATTTATTACAATGTAGACTTGATAAAAATTTAAAAAAGGTGAGGGAATGTGGATAAACCTGAACGATTCCACTGACAACAGCAGGTACTATTTTAATGATTAGTCCATTTATCGACCCAACAGAAAATAAATCAACAACAATTTTACATAATCAGTTCATCATTTATCAGCCAAAGATGCCTAACAGTCTCTGGTTCCAGCTTCTCAAATGTGAGAATTTGCTGCTTTTCTCCAGCTTATATTATTGTAAAGTTAATATCTTTGGGTTCTGAACTCTTGATCCGATAAAACAATTTGAAGAGGTCACATTGGGCTATTTTTTTTTTACAATTTTTTGACATTTTATTTACTAAAAGATCAATCATATAATCAAAAAAAATAATCAATTCGTTGAACTCTTGGCTGGACAAAACAAGAAATTTGAAGATGTCACCTTGAGCTTTGGAAAACTGTGATGGTTCATTTTCACTATTTTCTGACATTTTATAGACCAAACAATTTGATGGTTCTATCAACAAAATAAATAATCGACAGATTAACGGATGATGAAAATAATCACTAGTTGGTACTCTAATCTTATGGACTACCAACTATGATACACAGGCTCATTATCTACTAACAAAAAGACTTTTAATTTGACATCAGCGAACAAAATCCTTTGAAATCATGAAATCAAACAAAATACTCTCAGGTTTCTTGTTACTACTCCTACTAGAAGTCTGGCATGCTGCACAAGTGGCCAGGGGCGGGGTCTCATTTGACAGACGGGCTCCTTGGAGAGGCCTAATGTTTGCCTGTTGGCCCCAGGCACCCGCTGCCCCTGGCATGCCCCCCTAGAGTGATCAGTCAGGACCAGTGGTCAGACACTTTTACTGCCGCTGTCTCAGCTCTAATTAGGAGAAACTCCACCGCCTCTCTCTCTTCTCTCTCTGGGCTTCAAAGAGCACATGAAATGTGGAGGGGGGACAAAACAAGAGATGATCACATGATCCAGGGGAAACGCTCCACTCCACCATCGTCGCCACCACGTCAGTCTCTTTACTCTGAGTCTTTCTCCTCTCTGAATAAAAGAGCCGGTCGCCCCAGGACGGCTGAGAGACAGCACGAAGTGCGGTACATCTCTTCTATCTATTCAGTTCATGCCAGTCATCCAGTATCATAACTGGCTGCAGGGCGAGCACTCGTCTCACGGCATACTGAGCCAAGAGGATGCCATGAATGTGGGATTATTTTCTCTCCCTGTTCTCTCGCTCTCATACAAAAATGCATTATATAATTGTATCTTTTCAAATGAATCCCCATCTGTTTTCAATTGACAGAATAGGATTTGAATGGCTTCCATCCACATGTACTGTGTATACGTGTGTCCTCAAACATATATATATATATATATATATATATATATATATATATATATATCATATAGGCCTGAAGTGATTATTGAATGAATCGATCGACAGAAAAGTAATCTGCAACTAGTCTTTTAATTAATTTATCGTTTTAATTGTTTTTGAAGCAAAAATACCAGACATTCTTTAGTTCTAGCTTTGCAAATGTGAGGATTTGCTCCTTTTCTCTGTTTTATTTCATTGTAAATTTAATATCTTTGGGTTTTGGACTGCTGATCAGATAAAACAAGACATGTGAAGACGTCACTTTGAGCTCTGAGAAGTTATTTAAATTAATTAGTTTCACTGTTCTCTGTAATTTTGCAAATAAAACAATTGATCGAGAAAACAATCTGCAAATAAAATGAAAATGAAAAGTGCTGAAATCACTGATCAACTAATCGCTTTGAGGTCGATCAAGTGAAAGATAATTAGTCAGAACTAATCAATCATTCAAAAAATTCAAAATATTCCTTGCTTGCAGCTTCACAAATGTGAGGGTTTGTTGCTTTTGCGTTTAATTTCACTGTAAACTGAATATTGTTGGGTTTTGGACTGTTAGTCAGACAAACAACAAGCAATTTGAAGACATTACCTTGAGCTCTGGAAATTGTGGTAAACATGTGTCACTATTTTCTCACATTTTAACAGTCTAAACAATTAATCGATTAATCAAAAATAGAACAGACATATTAATCCAAGTGAAACAAAATCATGACCAGCTGGCCACAGTGTCACCTCGTTGTTAACTGCGGGACAACTCTTAAAACTCTTTGAACCATGCACACACTGACCTGGCAGCCTCTCTTCTCGATCTCATTGATGCACTTGCTTATCAGCAGCGGTACCATCAGTCCAGTGCTCTCCCTCTCCACCACCCGCCACGCCTCCACGCCAAACACCTGGGGCTCCCTGTCTCCGTCTGGCCCACCATCCAGCGAGTTCTTCCACTGCTCCATCAGGCTCAGCTTGACGTAGATCAGTCCCCTCGGCTCCAGCTTCACCGCCAGCTGGTGGCAACGCGTCACCCGGAAGAGCGCGGGCAGAACCACCGTGCCGTGGCAGCAGACTCGGTTGCGCCTCGGTGTGGGCTCCCAGCTGAACACCACCAGCTTCAGGTGCTGGGCATTCTCCAGCTCGATGTTGAAGGTGTGGTCCATATCTAGGAAGGTAGTACGACATGTGAGGAGAGCGGTTCGTGCTTTATTAACTGAGTCCACTTGGATGGCGCAATAGACATCTCTAGAGTCAATGCGTGGAGGTTTGAGGTCCTCTGCGCCATAAAAGTGCAGGCTCATCAGTCCAGAGATGTACTGGCTGCACTTGGGCTGCTCTGTGAAGCTGTAATGGCGGAAAGCATCAATGTCCAGTTCTGTGCCGTTGAGTTTGGAGCTTCCACTTCCTCCTTCCGCCTCCTTGCCTTTCCCTCCCTTCCCCTCCGCAGAGCCGTGCTTCCCAGACTTGGCCACCAGCTCAGGTGAGTCACCATCACTGAGGTAGCCACCTTTACTGGCGGACTTTGAGCTGCCGTTGCTTTTCTTTTTACTGAAGCTGTGCTGTGTGGACACACTGCTGTCCAGGTGGTAGCGTGAGATCACGTTACGGCTGGCCTGCCCACCCCCAGATGCAGCTAATCTGGGAGGGCCCGAGGAATGGGGAGCAGCCTCCGACCCACTCCCGTTGTTTCGGGGAGAATGGGCTCTGGGCTCTAACTGACCGCCTCCGCTGTTGCTGCCACACGTCGTCCCCTTGACGCTGAGTTTCCGGCTAAGCTCCGGAAGCTTTTTCATCTTCATGGAGATCTTCCTCACGGTGCGCGGGGACTTAATCTTGTCTGGGAAGGACCAGTTGATGGAGCTGCTCTTCTTGGCCGGGTTTGGGCTGGAGGGAGGGGAGCTGACGGCATTGGGAAGGTCAGGACCATCTACAAAGGAAATAACAGGGCAAGGGGAAAACTGATTAAAAGAGGAGACTGGCACATTTTGAATATAGATTTTTCTTTGGTGGAAAAGTTTAAACATTTTTACTGTCAAATTCTTCTGCAGAAAAAAATATTAGAAAGCAATTTTTAAAATACTCTCAGGAACAAATGGGTTCCACCAGTCACAAGTTCTTAAAGTCACTGTAATCACTGGTTTCACCAGAAAATCCACCTCAGTCCCATGATTACAAGTAACTGTTCAGATGTCCAGTGAAGACAGACAGGAAAGCAGGAAAGAGAAGACTAAAACCAAAGGCAAAGTGTGCATGAGCCATAATTTATAGTCTCTCAGAAAAGCACTACACCTTCATGGCACATCATCAAGTGATTAGGTTTACATGCAACCCAGTAATCCACCGACAGAGATACATTCAGCAGGAAAAGCTCCATAAACACTTGAGCACTATATAATACAGTTACAGTCTATATATGTAAACCTAGACGGTGATTTAGATAATTAACAGTTTAAAAGAAACAGGTTGCTGAAATGGCGCCGATATCAAAAATTCAATTGTTCACAAAGAGTTTCCATGAGGCCTCTTTGCTTAAAGTGGGCTTCATTCAATCAAACACCAGGGAAATTGAAGTGGAATGTCTTTAGCTGCAGCTCCAGGAAAAACAGCGGTTTATAGGCAGGGAAATGTCTGTCTAGAGACACCAACTGCTTTAGGGCTGAGCTAGAGTTACTCAGTCATTATTCATGCTGAAAAATATCCATTTGGATTGGACCTTGTAGGCAGCTCTCGCCTAACTAGATGTCTACAACATGAAATTTCAGGGTCTAGAGTTCTACGCAGGAGTGACAGCCATTGTTTAGTCTACAGGATTGAGCTGTGGCTTTAAGTTTTATCCATGTCGTTTTTCTATCCAGGAGCTTTTCCGTGGCTGGGCTATTAATCCTATAATATTCAAAGCTGCTGTTTCTTCATATTAACGATGAGTGACAAACCCACAGAGAATTATCAACAGACTCTGCACTTCCCCTCAGCTCCACAGGGCTTTTTGCTGTCTTTCAGCTCAATGTCTTGCTCATTCTACTCATTGGTTCTCTCTCACCGCTCTCATAGCTCCATTTTGCTATTTTGAGAACCAATCAAGCCAATTGCTGTCACTGTTTCTAATCTGTACATTTTGTATGTCTGCGTAGTAATATCACTGTTAATATGTCTGAATATTTTCTTTTGTAGACTGCACATTCAACTTCCATCCATTACAACAATGTACCCAATGCGCCTTGTACATTGTTACTGCCATGCGCAAAAATTAAGAGCTCCATCACTGACGGAGATACTACCCTTTCAGTCACTTTCCACATTCAAATAATCTATCTGGCAAAGGAAGAGAAAAAATGGGCACACAGTCAGCCCCAATTTGTGTGATTAAATGTGGAATTTGTCAAATTACGGGCATCCTGCTATTAGCCCAACGGGAAGCTTGAGCCTGTTTCAAACAGAAAAACAGCTATTTTCTACATTCGGTGCTCTTTTAATAAGATTTCCTCCATGGCTAACCTGCCTTTTTTTTTACACTTTAGAGGGAATACCTCGCTGCATGGATCCCTGGGAGATTAAGGCTTGACCACATGACTCGGCAGGACAAATTCACCTTCTGTAGGCCTTTTGAGGAGGGCTTTTAGATGCATAAAGAGTGGCCTAGATAGTAAACAAGACACTAAGTTCAGGGGCTGATGAATTATTTAGACATTTAATACATTCATGATACCAACTTTTACTGATTTGGGATTTCTCATTTCAAATATAAAAGCTATTGTTGTTTGTATCAGCTAATTACTCTCTCTTTCTCTGAATAAACCCCTGAAACAAAAGAGTGATTCTGTAACAGAGAGAAAAAGAGAGAGAGAGAGAGATACAAAGTAGAAAGAAAAGAGAGAGAGCTTGACCCTGCCAAGATCACCAGCTCTATTTTCAGAGGGGACCTGCTGTGCTATTCTGGGGCGAGGGCCCGCGAGTGAAAAGAGGGAGGCAGAGGAGGTGCAACAGGATGGGGAGAAGGGTAAGATGGGGGGCAGGAGCAGGGCAGGGTGTAGCCAGCAGATGGGGGACAAAGGCGCCCCTTGTCCAGGCACTCAGAGGTCTGGATGGTCGACTGGAAGGCTGGCAAGCCGGCTGGTGAATGTACAAATGAACACGGCTGTTCTCTCACATTCCTCACCAAACCATGTTTAGCCTCCTTTTCCCGCTGGCTGAGTAGCCTTCCCTGTCACGGCTTCCTGCCAATAATAGACACAGAGGCGCTCTGAGGAGGGAGAACATGGGTGGAGGGCAGTGGAGGTGCAAACTCACCAAACAACATCTGGGGAGGGGTCGGGTACACAGAGAGTCCATGTCAGGTCTGAAACAAGGTTTTCAGGAGTGAAATTCCTTGTACATGAAACACAGTTTCACTCATTTTGGATCTTAATTTCTCTACATATTGTACTGAATATTAAATCACAGTACTAATGAGCATGAAATATAGATAGAATGTAATTAGCTACAAAACTATGATGAATTGGAGCTGCTTTTCACAGTGTACCTAGTCCTAATCATGATATATATATATATATATATATATATATATATATATATACATATATCAATATCAGAATAATATTGTTAATATTATGATACTGTTTTCAATCAAACTGCCAGGCAACACTACATGTAATACCTATAATAAGGCAGATGCAGGACACAGAAAATACAACACTTTCCACTGTCATTGCTGAAGCTACATTAGTAAAAAAAACTCTTATGACCAACATCAGTGCCCATTTTCTCGACTGTCTCATACTCTCATCTCACATTTAAGAGCCCTCACAAGTGAAACTCAAAACAACTTCCACCAGTGTCCTGCTGTTGTCCCATTTATTTGATAATCAACATGAACTGGGGCAACGTCCACCAGCCCTGGAAGGCAGATCTGCCTCTGACAAAGTTAATGACTGTTGTGTGGTTAATGACTGTGGCTTCACACACACAAACACATACACACACATGCAGCTGTGTCCTCTGTAGGCTTTGGCCTTGTGGCAGCAGCCAGCAGAGTAACGTGACACCTCACTAGCTGAGGTTCAGGGGCGATGGTTTGACACCCAACCCTCCAGGGCCATGTTCCTGGGTCAAAGGGCAAAAGGTCTGCATTTCTCTGGGTGACACCTGAGCCGGGTAACTGTGTCCACCCCCAACACTTTAACACGCACATGCACTCGCCATATTATGGTGACACAAAGAGAGAGAGTGCATGTAAATATGCATGCATAAACACACATACACACACATGTCCTCCCTGACCCTGCAGCCCTCCTCAGGCACCGGGCCACTGACACCTCTTAACAAAGCCCAGGAATTTATGATGAGGGCTTTTCACAACGCTGGCACCAGACAGGTGCAGGAGGAGGGTGTGTGTGAGGGACGACCTGATCATTATCAAATACGCCTGATATTTGTTTCTACGATCCTCTAGAATGAGCCAAAATGTCACTCGAGCCAACAGTCGGATAATGTGAAATGTTCTCCAATGAGACAATATTAGGCGCCTGGCCGACAACAATGTGAAAATGTGTGTTTGTGTGTGTGAGAGAAAGAGAGAGACAGGCACTGAGCATACTATGATAAGCCTTGGAGCGAGACAATAATCTGCTGTCCCTGATTACCCCTGTAAAACCACTTGTATTCACTTGAGTGTATGCGTGTGTGTTCGTACAAGCATGTCTGCCAAATGTGTGTGTTAAATGTAAAAACAGAAAGGACCAGGGTGTGCTGACAAACAAGGGGAGTGTAAATAAACCGGTGAATGGCATACTTGTCCTGTAGTTTCTTCACTCTGTCACCGAGGCCAGGCTCTGTACTGCTTCCTCTCCTTTTGGCTCTAAATCATTCAGTGCTGGAAGGCCTTTCAGGGGCCGCGGGAGCCCGGCCGTTTCATTACAATGGTTACAAAACCCCTGCTAATATATCCAAGCATGCAGGCCTTCTCACTAGCACAACATGGCCCCCTGCCAAAGCAGCCCTCATGTAGCCTAGCTCGCCTACCACTGCAGGCATTCCTGCTCTGCCGTAACTCGACCGACAGAGTGGCTGCTAATTCTAGACAGCCTGCAGCCACACCAGCCTCGCTGCACTGCCACGACCCAAACAACACGGCACTAACAGCTACGTGTGAGTGCTGAGGAATGACTTGTTTCTATCTGAAAACAAACCTTTTCAGTACTAAACATTTAATGGAGATGCAATCTTTAACTTCAAGTTCTTTATTAGTCATATGCACAACAATTACTAATGATTAATTTAATGATTTTACAATGGAACAACATTAGATTACTTCCTTATCACAATAAATTTATATCAGAGACACTATAGATGACCTCATGCGATTAAATAACAATAGTGCTGAAACAACAGTTAATCGAAGATAATTAATGTAGCCTCGAGCAGTTTAAAGTTTGTATTGATCAGCTGGACTGGTCATCAATGGCTGTGATCATTTACTTTCGATTATACAGACCACCTCCACTAAATAATTTCCTGGGGGAAACATGCATACATTCGCTGGTTCCAGCTCCTCAAATATGAGGATTTGCTGCTTTTTATCAATTTTTTTTTCTACAGATTAATCAGCGATGAAAACTGTTGTTAGTTGCGGCCCTAAATAATAACTGTTGCGGGTTATAAACACTCTTGGAAAACCTCTCATGGTCAGGATCAGATTCTCTACCTACTAAACTACAGATACTGTTATGACCCTCAAAGCATGCATGACCAGTTAAGGAAGGATTATGTATTAGTGTACACAGATACAATTTTTTACACATCGAAACAGAGACCAGATCAGTTTTCTACAGCTGCTCTGGTGATGAAATGAAGAACAGACCAGAAAGAAAGAGCCATGAGAAAACTATTTGACCCGAACTTCACATCTAGCGCCAAGCTAAAGAATCTGCACTGGTTTTGAAGTGCTGCTCTCACAGCATTGCTCCTCTGAGTTGTTGACTTCCTCCAGACCCAACCATGCAATCGTCAGCCGAGATTAGATTCCAGGTTTCAACTCAGAGGCTTGAACTCTCATGTAACTTTAGCAGCCGGGGCCAATTCTCAAACGCAGCAGCCAGCGTGACCAAAACAACCCCCAGAAATAGCTCTGATCCCATTCTGAGCGCTGGCCAAGTCAGATTCCCCAAATAGGCGCTAAAGGGAACAAGAGATTGGGAACACACCATGCTCACCACCCCCAAAGTCCATCAATCATTATTCTCCATACAAATAGAGCATTCAGATGGACAAAAAGTCAGTCAATAGGCAGCACACGAGGAGTCTGGAGTGTATCCGGTGAGGGAAAAAGAACCAGCCAGCCAAACAGAGGAAAGCTATAGTCTCAGAGAGTCATCTACATCTGCACTGCTTCATTAATTCAGCAGACGCTCTTATTGGTGCTCAATCAACGAAAGGCCTGTCACATTTTTAGCCTCGCAGATGAAGTGGAGTCTGTGTGCTCATTTTTATGAAGAAGCTGAAATAGAAGACACAAAAGATGGGACTAAAATAGTTATAGAGTTCAACACTCCACTGCTGCACTCCTTGTTTTTTGTAGTAAAAGACTTCATCAAAGGCCATTATTCCCTCAGAGGCGTGGGTACATTTACAAAAATGTGGTGAGGCAACCCGTGATGTGGTATCCTAAGCACACATACAGTAGATGTGGTAAAGATATGGCTCGCTGTGGTGGTGACAGTGATGTTACTACCAACAAACACGTATTTAGTGAGGTTTAGTTTGGTAGCATTTGGTGGCAGTTTGACAGCATTTCCTATTTTGCTATTTTGGTGCATGTTTTCATGAAGCATTAAAAGACTACACCAATGTTTTGGTATGTTTTTCACCATAAATCAGTTTACAGTTTTGCTGACCATTTTCAAATGTATGTTGAACAGTTAATTGATTTTAGATGCATGCTATTGTATTCTGTTAATTTCAGTACTATTGTATGAAAAGCAGTTAAAAGTCTAAAACTCTGAAACTTACTTGAGGTGTGTAATCCATCCCAATGAACATCAAGTCGCATTATCGTTGCATGGTAAAGCAGTCCAGACCAAAAGGTCTGCACTGCATTACAATAATAACATTACTTGTAATCAAAAAACATATACTGACTTGATTTGTTTCTAGTTTGCTAATTGGTTTTCATGCATTACTAAAATGAATGGAAGCCAATGGCTACATGAAAGTGGAAAAATAAATTCAAAAACCTAAAACTGAACTGCATGGTTTTCTAAATGGTTAACTGTGATGTAAACTATATGTGAGTTGTTGTAAATGTGCTAAAACATGCAAAACAACTGGTTTTAAGTACTTTTTTAAAAAACTTTTTCAGTCATATGAAACAGTAATAACACAGTGGTATTATTATTTTCTTTGGCCTAAAGACATATATTTGTTTCCCTTATAGAGTCCTTATCCACAAGCCAGAACCTGGCAAAGCATCATTCTGATCAATAACCTTTCAACCACTGCAGATATATTATGATAATTTGTGCTACAGGACAGTAAAAATGCTCTTATTTCACTTAAAGAAAACCATCGAGTAGTTTGTAAGCTCACCAACGATCTGGTATTTCAGAGTATATGAGGCCATAAATGGCCAGTTTATCTGACAAATCAGTAGAAAACACACAAATGATTCTTTGAATTGTTGTTTTGGTCATTATCCATGTCCCCAAACAGGCCCAGTTTGACCCTGTGGTGCAGATATGGGACGCTCAATGCAGGGTGGAGTGAGCACCCACATCAGGCTGTTGTCCTTTTCACTCCTGCCCACCATCCTCCAATCGTCCCAACCAGTGTGAGAGGAGGAGGAGTGCAGTGTCATTCTGTAGCCAATACAAGCCGAGTTAACAGCAACCACAACACACACACACACAGCATTTTCTGGAGGTATAGGAGGTTTCTAGCTAAAGATAAAGAGAAAGGCGGTGAAGCAATATTTTACCTTACTATAATTCCTTTTGATTTAAAACCAAGGTGCCCACTGCACCCACAACACACACACACACAGTAATGAGTGTTTCCTCTTTGATGACACGTAGCCGGGCTTGTTGCTCTTTTTTTGTTGCAGTGAAGTGTGGGATGGCGTCGCCAAACCCACAGGAATCAATTGCAAAGTCAACAGGCAGCAGAGAGGGAGGCAGTTCCGGAGCGAGAGGGAAAAGAAAAAAAAACAACACTTCTGCTTCTGCTTCTCATTTTCACAGCAACCAGTCAGAGCACCAGTAAACCCTCACTATCACAGACCTGCAACTCCCATTAAACAGAACCTTATTACAGGATGTAAATGAGGCACAGGTCTTTGAATGGTAGCAAGTTGATGGAAAAATGAATCACTTCTGAGAAAGGTAGACAGCTCGGGGGAAATTAAAAACACCTCTCTGTTCACAGAAGATTTCTTCTCTGTTAAAACTGCTGAACAAGCAACCCCAGCCTCCAATTATGTCCACTCATCTGCTTACCCAGCATGAAAGACCCTAATGACACCAGCAAATTTCATTTGGACTGCAAAATAAGTCTGAAAACTATCAAAAGGTGCGGGCAGAAATAGCCTAAATTTAATTAGGTCTGTGCGCTATGATTAGTTCCTTTCCTGGGTCGGTACACTGAGACTCATTCGGGACTGGTTTAATCCTAATCCTATAGAGAAAGTCTCCCAGGACGGAAAGTTTTGCTGAGCCACACATGATGTCAGAGAGAGCCGGGACTTGGACGCCAGTCAATGAGGATCAAGGAGTTTATCAGCCGCCAATCAAACCTGTGTCCTTGTCACGAGCGGATTTGTTTTGGGAGATAAAGCAACACCTCAAGAAGTTAAGACTTTCCACTCTGCCACACAAAACCAAATTAAAACATGGAAAAACTGGATCTAAAATATATTCTTTCATTTATAGGAGCAGGTCTCAACAACTTTTGGTTTCAACTTTTAAAACTGTAGTATTTTAGGTTGAAAAAATGTATTCCTGAGCTCATTTCAAGCCATCATTCCTGCAGTAAAACTGTGGCTGCAAACACCAAAGCTTCAGTATTAGATTTCGCTCTGCGTACCCAAACTATTCAGCCCCCGCTTTGTGCTCCTACAACAAGAAATGGCTGTTGCGTGCCACAGAAAAGTGTTGTCAAAAGTTGTAATTATAGGCTCAGCTCAAGATGTGCCAATTGGTTGAAACTACCATGTTGCCACATCAGAGGGAACAAAAAGTCGGAAGTTAGAAAAAACAGGCAGAGCTTATTGAGAGACAGGGAGCCGTGTGCTGGCTGTCATCATTATGCTGTCGCTGTAGACCAGAGTTGTCAACAATTTCCACGCGCACAGCTAAATAAAAAAGTGCAGACAGAGTGCTTCAATTCATTCACAGCAATTCTGCTTAAACTGCAGGTCATGGATCTGTTTGTCTGCACGTGCGATAAGTGCAATTTTAATGAGCAAGCTTTCAAGGCAAGAGGACATTTATTCAACTGAGGACTAAAAACCTTCAAGAACCACCAAAGGTTCACAATCCTCTGTGTGAGCTGCAGTCACAAGTAAATGGATATACTTTCCTCTGAGGAATGCCGGTTCTGAATTCCTCCTGGTTAATGTCTGTCTGAGTTTAACTAATGAGGGACACTGATATGGAGTGATATGATTGGACAGCCACAGCTCCTGTCTGCTCCGATCAAACAGAACAAGAAAAAACTGAGCGAGGACGGCTTCATTTGTTGTAGATTTTGTATTTCAAACCCAGCAAAACTCTACTTTTGGTGCTATCTCATCTTAAAATTCACACTTAAAATACTTCACATATTTCTGAGAAGAGCTATAGGAAGCCAGGAATTACTTGCAGCTAAGTCTGTGTATCCTTTGATTGGGAACATTGTCAACAGTAGCAATAGTAATTAGCGCTCAAGGTGTGAACAACCGCAAAAATCTGCTGAGGGTGACTGGCTGGGAGACAAAACGACAGACAACAACTGGCCCTCGAGCATCAGCCCAAAGAAATGCGAGGGAAAGACTGAATGAAGAAGTAAAGAAAAGCAGAAAGGGAGAATGAGAGAAGGTGTGTGTGGGTTTTTTTGCTTTACCTGTGGCTCTGCTGGTGGAAGGCCCCCCCTCCTCCTGAGGTTTGCACGCGAGCATCTGTCTGTGCAGATGTAGCGCCTCTGTGGAATGTACAGCATTCCCCTGACTCCCATCTCCTGAACCGCCACCGCCACCGAGGCTTTCCCCGAGCGCCTCCGGCCCGGCGCCGCTGCTGCCCCCCAGGTTCCTGCCACCATGACCCACGTCCCCTCCCCTGCTGGGCCTCCTTTGGGGCTCCGCTCGAGGGGGAACCAGCAGCCGAATGGAGGGTCGGTGAGACATCTCCGGTTCCTCATCCTCAGGGATTGGGTTGTACCAGATCTCTCCTTCATCGTCTGCGTCATTCTCCTCGGCTGGGTCAACGCTTCGAGGGTGAGGAGACGACTTGGCCTGACTGATGCTAACCTAAATTAAGACAGAAACCAAAGTTTTCATTTAAACTTTGAGGAAAAGACCAGCATCCCACCTGAACCGCAACCATTGTGTTGGATCCTATGTCACTGCCTTAAAGAAATAGTTTGACATTTTGGGAAAAAGACTTGTTCGCTTTCTTGCTGGGAATTAGATGAGAAGATCGATACCACTCTCATGTCTGTGTGCTAAATATGAAGCTACCGCCAGCACCCGGTTAGCTCAGCTTAGCATAAAGACTGGAAACAGGGGGAAACCGCTAGCCTGGCTCTTGAACTATTCCTTAAAACTCATTCTTGTTAACAGAGAGAGCTCGAGGCTAACCTGAGGCAGGTGCAGGCGGACCGGCCGTGACGGGGCTCCCCCTGAGGGTCTCAGGTGGTCCGGAGAGGGACTGGGAGGAGGTGGCGGCTGATGAGAGCCCTGGCTGCCCTCCTCCTCAGCTCCCAGCATTCCCTGCAGCTCTTCCTTGGTGCAGTGATTCTTCCCAAGGGAGCTCTGCTGCAGCCAGTTGCGCTTCTTGGAGACAGTGATGGTGGTGAGCGGTGGCCGCCATGATGGGGACTCATTGGCCCTGCCCACCTCCCGGCCATTAGCACAGGGGGTCGGGACATTCTCAATGAAAGCTGAGGGAGTGATGAAAAGAGAAAGAGTGTGAGAGTTACAACTTCCTGCTGGGAGACACTAAAAGTTCATCTGAATGGCATAAAGAAGCAACTAATCATCATCACAATCATCATCACTGAACTGAAGTGAGAGACTGAATCTGATGTTTAATGTCTGATTGTTCATGTCCTGTCAAGTTGAAGAAAACATCTGTATCAAGAAACCACAGGTGTGGAAACACTGAATAATGCCATTAGGTTTTATAGAGTTTTCCTCTCTTATTCTCGTCTCTGCCTTTTAAAGTCATCAAAAAAACGATCCACATGTTTTGCTTTGTCTCATTCCATTGTGACGTGTTTTATAACTTTTGGATGGGCTATTACGATTTTGTTTTTATGACCTGAGTCAAACTTTCAATCACACCACTGCAGTCCCCCCGGAGCGCCTCCCCCACTTTTCGCCTCAGTGTCGCTTCGGGAATATGTGGGCTTTGAATTCAAAAGAGATCACAGGGAGATGGAGGGATTTAGTGCACATATCTTCCATCACAGCAACTAAGAAAAAAGAGCGAGAAACCGCTGGCATTACAGCTGTGAAAATACAGCAGAGAGGGGTGGGTGGGTGTATGTGTGTGTGTAAGGGGGTGACGATGAATACAGCCGGTGGTGATATGTGCAGTGAAAAAGGACAAATAATAGAGATGGTGGTCCCTTAATGTCCCAAAGAAAGCATTTAAAGAGGTCCTGCGTAGCTTTGAATGTGTTGACGTTTTTCCAATCAGACAGTAAGAATTTGTTTTCCTAGAAATCAAAAAAGCGCCTTTCCAAATCATCTGACGTGCTTTTATTTTCACAAGGGTTGATGAGCAGATGCTTCCAGAGAAAAACAACCTCTGAGCATGTGTGTGTGTGCTTGTGTGTGTGTGTGTGTGACAGGGAGAGCGAGGCACTGAGGGCAGGGTCTTGCTCTAACATGTACAGCAGGCTCGTGTAAAAGACTGTTTTGATCCTCGGCAGCTCCCAGACGAGCCCCCTCCACATGCTATAATGACAACTTCTCCTTTCCTCGAGGAAATGAATTTTCATGCACGCCAGGCTACATCCACCAAATTACAGACTTGGGAATATTTTCACTTCACGAAATAGAAATCCAACACAGGGCATCCAGTGTGTGCATGTGTGACTGCGCTATTAAAAAGTGTGAATGAGTCAGAATACACCGCAAACTGTATTATTAATCGAGAGCAGTCCGAGAGAAGAGAAGTGAAGTACATTAAAAAATGACATGGTTTCAAATTACATAACTTCTACTCAGTGGATTGAGACTAAGGTTTGGTTTTTTTTTGCTTGGTTGCTTTTATTGACAAAGCCCTGAAAGCTGCACAGAGGGAGCAGGGGGCTCCACTGGGATTTACTTTTCCCTGGAAGTCAACCTGCCTCTCTGAGCAGCTTTCCTGTGAACTACAAGGCAACTTTTTATGTTGACTCGCAATACTTGCTGCCATCTCTACTGCCTCAAAAACCCCATAAACACCAAGTCTGGAGCTCCTCTCAACACAACAAAACAAGTCTTGAACTTTATTCCTTTACTTGCTGCTCGACCTTTTCCCCCCCAATTGGGAAATATGATAAGTATGATATAAGGTGGGATGAAATTGATTCTGTTACGGATGCCATTCCTCTGCCTTCCAGCTGATTATATAAGGCACTGCTGAGTATATAAAACAGCTTTCAGAGGCAAGAACAGAGGCCGCTTTTAAGGCATTCCTAATCTCCGGAAAAACAAACGGCGTCGCCTCTGTCATCCGTTTCATTTGAATTCAAACAGACCACCACGCTGCCAGGATGTAAAGCACATCTTTAAGTATTTCTTCCTTTCTGCTCCGTTTAATTTAAGGAAGCTTTCCTGCCAGAAACGCGTTTGTATGACCTGAGCCAGCGGTGTGTTTGCATTAGGCTGGATTAGGGCTGATGCTGTGTTTGAGGGCCTGGCGCTCAGTAGCTTTAGCATGTGCCGACTGCTGAGTGAAGGGGGGCACATACAGCATGTTTCTTGTGCTGTACTGAGTCCCATGAGTTAATGTGTAGGCCCAAAGCTGGTGGGCTATAATAATCTGCTATGGTTTGTTTTCAGCTGCTCTGGCCTGGAGTTCCTTGTAACCCTTTAAACGACAAGCTGGGTTCTTACTTTGATCTGAATCTATGTACAGAAAAGTACATTACAATAGTAATTGGGTATTTTTGTAAACTAGCCTTGTAAACTAGACTGATAATTAATAGCAAGGGGAACTCTTTTCACCAGATGAACTGCATCAAATGAGGCACAAAGGATTTAAAAGGCACATTTACAGGCATAAACTACAAATGAAGCTAAAAATGAACATTTAAGAGGTAGAAACTAAGTTTGTTATCAAGAAAACACACTTGTGGATGGAGAAGAATTAGATACGTTGAAGGAAAAGAGAACGATTATTCGAAACGAGCAGGATATGTGTGTAGGGACAACTTTTTTGGGAGAGAGGGGAAAGATTTTCAAGACCAAGACGGATCCAAAAACTGCAGACTCTGCTGCCAACGCTCGATCTGGTAAGGCGAGACTAAAGAGAGGTGAGATGGTTGTACGCCGAGTTGTTGTCAGCATGCCATCTTCTTTAAGGGGTCTTTCATAACTGGAAGAGGAAGCGTGTTCTGACACGAGCAGCATTCCAGACCACAGCTCCAGATTTACAGCCTCGCCACTGTCTCCTTCCACTGTCGCACTCCTTCGCAGGAGCAACGCAAGGCAACAGCAGGACACTGGTTTGGCTTAATAAGCGATCTTTTAACCATTTTCACTGGTGTCAAATAACAAACCATCACAACACTCACATCAGCTTGTCAGTGTTTCCCCCCCGTAACTGCTTATCTCGTTCCAGCATCTCAGTGTTGAGGATTTGCTGCTATTCTTTGTCTTACGTGATAGTAAACTGAAAATTTGGGCTTTAGGAAATTGTTTCTGACATGTTTAAGAACAAACAACTAATCGATTAATCAAGAAAATAATCAGCAGATGAACTGATGATGAAAATTATCGTTAGTTGCAGCCCTTGGCGTTTGTTCTATAGAAAACCAGCAGAATATCTGTTTTTGACAGACGACAGAGGAAAGATTTTTAAAAAGCTGACTCTTTTATTAGTTAAAATGTTCATTTATGCCAACTAGATAGGTTTCCAGGAAGTAAAAGTAAGAAAACAGCTGCTTGTTGTTTGGCGCGAGAGACCGATGACCATCACAAATACCCACTAACCTCCAATAAACACAATGCAAAGCAAAAGAGAAGACCCATAACGCAGCCCGGCTCCCTGTGATGGCATGAAGACGATGTGTTCAGGGCACAAAACACTCACACCCCTGACCTGAAGGTAACAGATGGCCAGAGCACATAATACAAGGGTGCACGTCTGTGTGAGAAAATAAAGAGAGAGAGAGAGAGAGAGGGAGAGGTGGATGGGGAGGAGCGATATGGGTTTGTCTGAGGTGCTGAAAGGAATGCAAACTTATAAAGAAAAAAAGCTTATTTCCTGGAGGTGCTGGTGTGAACCTGTGCCACGTGAGCCTGACAGTAAACCCAATTATATTCATGTCTAAATCTCCTGAATGACTGAATCTTTTTCTCCTCTAAGACAAAACACTTGATCCACTTTCCCATAGGCTTTTCTTTTATTTCCTGAATCCCCTTTGCTTCATGGAGGCTCCTCTTTTGATAAGTGCAAAACACACACCAGCTAGTTTTCTCCTCCATACAGAAAACACTTTGTTGTGTGTACAGAGTCCCCCCCTTCGGAGGGAATCTTTTGCTGTGTGCCATACATTCCTGTTGACACTTATTCATATGGAAATGAGGATTCTCAGTGTAGATTTTTCTTTTTGAACCAATGCGGAGCTGAGATCGTCCAGGGTTGCATCACATGTCAACACTTGCATCCCGTTGAGGCGTCCTGGCAGCGCAGCCTGTTAATGCTAATGCCACTTCCTCCTCAATACGTTGGCTTGAAACCCAAATTCTTTTCAATGTTGCAGCTCTTTCAGTGAATCTCCTGTCCTGTCTTATTGTGTCTGTTTAGAAAACTGATAAAAATGCTTCAGGGGAGGGACTATACAATCTAAAAAAGGCACATGGACTCACAGTGTGACCTAATTACACTGGTAAAAGTAAGACATGTCCTTGAAAGGCCCTTCAACAACACTTTGTACAGTAGCTCCTGATAAAAATGCTGCCACCTAACAAACACAATCATTTAAAATTGCCAAACAAGTTGCTGGTGTTTGCCCCACACTCTTTGCAGACACCATCATGTGACTCATAAACCATCCTGGTATGAACCCTGATGCCTCAAGTTTCTCCTCCATCACCTGATCTGTCTTTAGAGCTACCATCCTCCATAAATCTGTCCAAGTGCAGACACACCAGACAAGACAAATGATTGTACCTCCACTATCCAGCCGTGTGTGTTTATGCAAAAAAACAACAACCCTGCAGCTCAGTAACAAGGTTTCTGGCTCAATGCAGAAACCAAACGCCACATCGTTCTGACATGACTTGACAGCAGTCAAGAAGGATTATATTACACCTGCACTCTCATCTCATTCTGTAGCTACTTTGAATCTACTGAGCAAGCAGGAATTAATGTAGTCAAAATGTTGAGCAATACTGCACTGTGTGCCTAAGCCAGAGAGTGTCTCTGCTTCATGCTTGATGTGTTATTTCTAAAGGAATAGTTCAACATTTTGGGAAATATGATGAGATTTAGATGAGAGTTAGTTCAATTAAAATGAGAAGATTGATACCTCTCTCTCGTGTGAGTGTACATTTAGCTTAGCACAAAGACTGACAACAGGGGGAAAACAGCTAGCATGGGTGTGTCCGAAGGTGACAAAATCTGCCTACCAGCACCTCTAAAACTCATTAATTAACACGCCATATCTCATTTGTTTAATTTGTGCAAAAAAACCCCAAATGTAAAAATGAAACGTTGAGGCACGAAGACTCCAGGAAGTCACTGCTCTGTGCCAAGAAATAGTGCAGCACATAACTCCTCGTAAAACCACAACCTGTCAATTTTACACTTTGTTTTCTGTATGGATGAAACAAAGAAGTTATAACATGTTAATTAACAAGCTTTAGACATGTTTTTGAATTTTGGACAGGGCCAAGCTAGCTTTCCCCACAGCCTCCAGTCTTTATTGCTAAGCTAGGCTAACCGGCTAATGGCAGTAGCTTCATATTTTAACAAACAGACACAGATAAAGAAATAAGCCTATTTACTGTCTGGTAAACTATTTTTGGGAGTTAAAATGCTGCGCTGTTTCTAAAGTGGTCAGTATTTCTAGACATGCAAACAGGGTATGATTTTCCTCTTAGTTTGAACCACAGAGAAGACAGAAAAGAATATCTGCCTCCCAGGAGTGGATCTCATGCTCCTCTGTTTGTGGTGTCTATGGCTCAGTCTCAACATCAGCTTTGACTGACAAACCACTCCTGAGTTCAGGTCTCGCCAAAACATGATGCCTGGATACTGGCTGCCTGCTGGCAAGCCAATCCTCTGCCGCAGCACAACACAACAAAACTATAAATCCTCCAACTGCAAATACAAACATGCATGTACACACCGGAGATATGCACGCTCAAGTGTACAATATCCCTCACCCACACATATACGTATAAGGAGTGACACACTCAGCTATGGGTGATAATCGACATGATTTTTTTTTAGTAATTAAAGGACAAGTCAGGGCAGAAATAAATTAGCTGCAGTCTAATTAAGTCCAATATTTTGTCCTATGACTTCATTGTGAAGTTTAATGTCCAAGAAAGACTCAGGGGGAGGAACATGACTATTTTTAGAAAGTCCGAAATGTAAAAATATTTGCATGAATTAAGAGCGGAGCCATAAACTCAATGAAGAGTTTCAAGCCAAGACAAGCAATTCACTGGAGCTTTTGAGAGCTTTGGCATTTCTTTTTTTAAATGGCTCTTTGTGAGGCGCTGAGAGGCCCACAGGGGCAAGATAAGCCCAGGGCTGACCTTAATAAATACTTAATCGCCCTTCATTTTGTTCATTCATGGCGAGGAATTAAGTGACACAACGCAAACAACTTAAACAACAGGAATGGCATCCTAAATATTCAACCCAAAGTCTCTTTAAAATGCAAGTTACCATGGAGCTGTGCAGAGCAAACGACTGGGGAGGAAGGCAACATGACAGCCCAACCCCCCCAATACTCCCAAAACACACACACACACACACACACACACCACGACCACAGAGAGTAACTGCAGTGGCTTCTCTCCTGCTTTGGATTCCTCTGGCCACAGCTGTGGAAAAGTTCAGTGGGGATGGAGAGGGGAAAGCTGAGCGAAACGGGGAAAAAATGAGAAACAAGGGGGTAAAGAGACCTTGGAAAGTAATATCTAGAAGATTCCTGTCTTTATTTGAACCAAAGGACAGCAGAGGAAAGAGCTGGAGGTGTAAAAGTTGGAGCTACATTGAGCCAACAACGGCTGGAAGTCAAACACAGAGGCCTTCCGCTGAGCAGCCTCAGAGATCACACTCTATTTCTAGCAGCACAGCACACTGACGGTCAACAACAGCCTGCGCACATGGCAGGTCATCTATTTACTCTGGAAAACACTGTCAGAGCAACACACACGCACGCTGGCAGCCGAACACATACAAAACTACGAGAGGTAGAATAAAAAGATGGTGATATGTTTGTGATCCATACAAAGCGAGTCCATTTCCACATGCTGTGAAACAAAATGTCAATACAAAGTTTTCCACACAGACAGTTTCCCAATCCTGTGATTGACTGGCTAACTGCCTTGTTTGCAGTCAATCAAGGTCAGCATGGATGAAAAGTGCAATAAAACCATGTCCTACACACACAATGAAATAGTAACTATATGCAAAATGTGCACCCAGTGAAATGTACTATAGGTTACCGCACTGCAAAGTGGTGCAAAGTATCAATTAATGCAAATGCAGTTAAGTGTGTATAGTATGTATGTAAGTGAACCTTGTGGTTATTTTTCAGTCTCAACTTTTCAGCCAAAATGGACAAGAAGTACTTAAAAGTGGATATTTGAACATGCAATTCCACAACAAACTCCATCTGCTGGGGAAGATTGGGTGATAAGATTGAAAGCTCCAGAACAGCTACTAAATGGACCTTGCGGTGAGATTGTTTTGCCATCTGGGTTCAGTTTAGACCAGTTTACATCCCACCTGATCCCTGACTATCTCACATTTAAGTTGCATTTTAAACAAACTCATTTGGTCTAAACATGCGTCTCCTGTTCCTGTCATTGGTTTCATGATACAGATGTTTTCCTGTTTCTGCACCTCATCACAAACAGAACATCAAAGCACAGTCAAAAAATCATTTGGCATGTTGAACATAATCAAAAGTCATTCACACACACACAAACCCCACCACCAACACCACGAAAAACACCACTGCAGCTAGCGGAGGAGAGTGAGTTAGTTGTTACTGAACTACACTGTGAGTGATCCGACCTACAGCCTGATGTGCTATTAATTCAGTGTTAAAATGCACCTAAATTAGTGTGAAGGACAGAACCCGCCACCGGTTAGAGAATCTTAAAAGGAAAGCAAAGAGGTCTGAGGTGTCTCGTCCCTTTGCTTTGCATCCAGGAGAGGAGGAGTGCAGGGTGGACCGCCACCAGACGGAGTTTACTATGAGTGGAGGAGGATGACAATAATCAGGAAGGAGGGTGAGAGGTCTCTGATTTAGAGGATCCACGGGAGTTGAGGCCACTCCGTGTAGCCTTCCTACCTGGCTGCTGCTGCCGTGGTGACTTGATTGTAGGTGACTTGGCCTTGACAGATTTAACCCCTCCGCTGGATGTCTGGACCCCTGGTTTACACCCGCCAAGGTTGGCCTGAGGACAGGGTCGGTCCTGGCTTTGGCCTGCGCCCCGAGGCGAGCCCTCAATGCGCTGCTTCATCTCAGAAGACAACAAGCGCCCCTTGTGCATCCACTCTTGCATCTTGTTGACAGTGACACCATGCCCCTTGTTGACGGCCCCCTGCGCTCGGGCTTCTGCCAGCTCCTGCTTGTTGTCCTGACCCTGATGTGTTGATGCCTCAGCGTTGCTGTCTGAGGAACCTGTGAGGCTGTTGATCGAGCCGCTGCTCTCGTTGAGCTGCCCGCCGCGGTCTTCATCACCGCCAGCACCTTGCAGCAGCTCATCACTGCTGATGGCATCGTAAAGCGCCCGAGCTTCTGACAGCTCACCTGCGTCTTTACCCCCTTCAGCCTCTTTTGTCTCTGTCGCCCCTTTTTCACCAGTGCTTTCCGGACTCTGCGTTCCAGGGGCCCGAACACAGAGTGAGGGTCCTCCTGGATACCTGATAGCTCCGTCACTAGCAGAACGCAGCAATGTGGGTCTTATCTTGGTAAGGGACAGGTTCACCAGACTCTTACTATTCAGCCTGCCTTTGAGGCCCAACTCAAGGTTCCCACTGAGGCAAAGCAGGAGTGAGTCCGTGTCAGACACCTGCTGAGGGCTGTGGTCGCCCCCTGAGGACCAGGAATCACTGTCCATGTTTTTGGCAGACAACCTGGAGCACAGGCTGTCCCTGGAGTGGCTACTACAGGAGGAGGTGGCCTGCTGCTCAGTTAAACCACCACTAATCTGTTGGACATCCAGGTTGATATCATTCATAGCATTGATAAGAAGGTAATAAGCTTCCTTCAGCTGGTTCCTGAGCCTGTCTGTTTCCTGGGCACTGCCACTGTCATCAAGCTGCCCTTTCTCCTGACCAGGCTGAGGCAGCTCTGCAACCTCTGCTCTATCACCGTCACTTTTTGCTCTAATAGTTTCATAAAAAGGCAGAATTTCATTATCATAATAATCCTCATCTTCACTATCTAAAGCGTATCTAAGTGGCCCCTCTGTGGTGCACAGGGATGCCATGTTGATGTCGCATATTTCTAGCTCTGTAGGGAAAAACGTCGGGCTCTGCAGACCGCCTGCAGTCCCTCTAATGTCCCCTGCATACTCGGGCCCATAACTCTCAACATTTCTGATTAAAATGTTTTCTTCCGCGTTTCTTGACGTGCAGTTTGGATACACAAGTGCCGCGCAAACTGGAGAGCTTGTCTCCAAAGTTTGGCTGTTGTCAAAACTCCAGTTGGCGTTGAGTTCATTAGCAGCCTCTACGGTCCCTGCCATGTGCCGGGAGTGTCCTCTGTCTCTGGGCTCTGTCCCATCACTATCAGCGGCGGCAGCCCGGCCATCTGGTGGTTTACCGACCCCTGTGTGCGGTTCTACCCGTGCGCGGTGCAAAACGTGATTTGAATTGTCCCCAAACCCGATTGAATCCCCGACGCTGCACTGCCGCGGGACCGAGACGAAGTGTTTTCTCTGGACATGCGGTCCTCCAAGCGTGACCCCCGCCGATAACGTGATTTTGCCACCGGATCCGGGCCCCTGGTGGCTCCTGTCTCCCTCTCTAAACGCATGTCCCCCAAACCGCACGTCTCTTTGAAGTGAGACCCCCAGGAGCTCCTCATTAACCCGAACCCTGCCCCCGCTGCTCCGCGCCTGGGGACGTGCGCCGGCCAACTCTGGTGCGCGTCTCTCCCGGACTATTACAACCCCCCCGGTCTGCACCATCGCCCCGTCAACACAATTCTCGTACGTACTCATTCTCTCTGTCGTGCAATCCAGCCCCGTGAGCAACACTACCGGGCGAGCCTCGTCGGAGTCTCGCTGCGTTTGCAAAACTTTTTCTTTACCTTCTCGGCCCCCATTCGCCGCCGCAGCAGCAGCAGCAGCAGAGCCGTATCCACCGCCGACCGTCGCTCCTTTCTTGGATTTCTTCCCCCGGAGTTTCGCTAGTAAAGTCCTCCGCAGAGGATCAGCCATTCCTTTCCTTTGCCCCCTGTTAATTCCCCCCGGTTTCTTTCAGCACGCTGGCTCCAGAAGGAAAGGGCCGAGTGGGTTCTCCTCGCTCGCCGCGGTCAAAGCTCGCCGGGCGGACGGGCTCCTCTCCATTCTCCGCTGTCACCTCCACTCTGTCGCCTCACTCACTCCTGGCTCTCTCTGCTTAACTGCACCACCTCTCTCTCTTTCTCTCTCTCTCTCTCTCTCTCTCCCTCCCTCTCTGCTCCACACACACACTTTGCCCTCCTCCCTCCCTCCCTCTCTTTCTCTCCCTGCCTCTCTCTCTAGCGCCTCACCTCACCTTCTCCTCGTGTTTGCAGCTCAGATATTTGGAATATTTCCCTGACTCAAAGTTCAGGGACCTTGTGCGTAAATTATTCGGAGAAAATTGCATGAAAACTTCTTTAAAACTACCGAAACTCAAACTAAATTGAGCTCAGAGGACATTGTTATGATTAATAATTTCATAATAAGAGTGATAAAAATGTCACATTTAAACTACAAATGCCTAGGAATATGTATGTATTCATGGAGACACTTAAACAAGTTGCATGGCTTCACTAATGCTTAATGAACCATTCACTAATGCTTTATAGGACTGTCTTCCGATTTTTTTCTCCATTAATCTATTAATCATTCGGTCTATAAAATGATAGAAAATGCCCCTCACATTTAACTGAAGAGCAGGTGATTTCATCAAATGGCTTGTTTTGTCCAACAGATATTCATTCACAGTCACATGAGAAGAGCAGCAAAGCCTCATAATTGAGAAGCTGGAACTGAATGTGAAAAATGACTTATAATACAATAAATGTACTTGCAGATTAACGATCAACTAATCGAATAATGACCAATTGTTTCAGCCCTACTTTACAGATCAGTTATAAGCCATGAATAAGAGGAACTTTTGGGTTGCCAGGTTGTGGAGAATCCCTTTAGCTATTGTTTTTTCTCCTCATTAGTAGAAGTTAATGAATGTAATATCTTAATAAGTCATTAACTCTGCAGTTAAAAATGTTGAAATCATTAATGAAGGGTCATGAGTTTCTGTCAGTAAATCATGAATACAGTTTAATGGCATTAACTTTTTAATGAAGCTTAATTTCTTCAGTTTCAAAACATCAATAATGTCATTACTAAAGTGTTTATTATATTCTATCACATCTGCAGTTGTAAAAGTTGTTGATAAGTTCATTTTGGTCTAAATGCTCTGCAGCTGCAGGCCAGAGGTCAAATGATCTTTTGGCTAACTCTGGTGCTCTTACAGCAGTGTTTATTAATGTGCGCTGAACCTGTTAAATACACTAATAAATAAATAAATATAATATTGGAGGGGTCTTCCTGATGAGTTAAAAAAACTGAGAAGACGACGCAAGTGTCCTCTTGGAGGAGGATAAGCACCGGCCACAACCTGGCAATCAAAAAGTTGGTCTTATTAATGGCTCATAACTGATAGGTTTTTGTAAATGATTTATTAACTACAGCCCATTATAAATGGTGACTTACAAGTTATACCACATTATGTTACAGTGATAAACAACAAACATAAAGTAAAAAAGGGTCATTTAAAACCCAACATTGAGTACAAATATAATTCAGTTCTATCAAAAGACACACTTACAGTCACCAGTAACGATGTTTGTAGTAAATGGCAGATTAATCAATAATGAAAATAATCTTTATTTGCAGCCCCAATTCTATCAATGGTGTAAGAAGATCTTTTTCTAAAGTAAAATATAAAATACTACAATATAAAGATACTCCATTATAAGTAAGGGTCCATTACTGTACAAGTATAAATACGGTTCTATTTAAGTAAAAGTACAAAATATCTGCAAAATGTACTCAAAGTATCAAAAGTAAAAATACTCATTACACAGAATGACCTCTTTCTCAGTGTTATATTTATCATATATATTATTGAAATACTTTTACTGATGCATTAACGTGTAAGCTGTATTTTAGTGTTTAGTGTATTCACTACTTTGTAGTTTTATCTATAACCATGCATAATAGTTTAGAAGCTGACTGTATATTTTGGATGAAGCTTTTAACCTGAAAACTAACTTTAGTTGTCAAATAAATGTAGTGGAGTCAAAATACAACATTTCCCTCTGAACTGTAGTGGAGTAGAAGCATAAAGTAGCATTAAATGGAAATACCTCAAAATTATACTTAAGAACAGCACTGGAGTGAGTACATTTCATGCAACATTTTAACAAGTGTGAATGAGTATAAAGGATGAGGATGGCTCCAAATATGGTGAGAATGTCTCCTTCCAGGTGTATAAATGAAATCTTACGAGTCTCATACTCAGGATGAGACTGTACGTTTAGGTTCGGGCGCACGTGAAATGCAGCTCCAGCCTCTCTATTGATACTCAACACATATTTGTCCCCGAAATGTGAATTAAATTCAGTTGGAGAGCTTCGAGCCAGGACTCCAAATTACCACCTTCGCCGGTAACTGTGAAGGCATTTCAGCAAACAGCAGAGAAAACAAGTCTCATCTCAGGGGAGGGGAAATGTGCTCGACCCTCTGCAGAGAAAGAGAGAGAAAAATGTAGGTCTCAGCGAGAAACAATAAAGAGGATGGTGATAAGCTGGCAGGCCTGAATCATCTCTCAGCCTTTACAAATGAGCAGGATTGTGTGTGTCACGAGGAATTTGTCTTTTCATAGTTTCATCTTCATTATTGCACACACGAAGGCTATTTTTCACCCTCCGATGGCAACGCCAGCCTAAAAGCACGGCCTGCCGCATGACGGATCACTGCCGATTATCGCACTGACACTTTTATCTGAAGTGTATCTTGAGTAATCCTCTCCTCTTTGACCTTGCATCTAACCCCTGTCCCCGCTCGCAGCACAACCTGAGACTTTAAGAGCGGCGGAGGCAGCAGAGAGAGGAATGAAACATACTTCACTTGAACCTTAAGCCATTTGTTTGCTGTTGCCTCTACTTGGAATGTGCAAGAGGATGAGCTGCTGGAAAGCTGCAGTGGGTGGAAGAGTGCACATGCGCTCTCTGCCTCTCCTTAAGGCACAAACACTCAAATACCTACTCTCTCTGACTTCATTATAGCCCTCCTGGCATAACTGTGCCTGTCTTTTCTAAGGTACAATGTCTACCCGTGATTGAGGGCATTTATTGTCAGAGCCATTCATCGACAGGGCCCCAACGTCCCATATTCACCCTCCTTCTCCCCCACCGCCACCACTACCCTCAGTAAAACATGATAAGCATCTGTTATTGCTCTGCAGGAGCTGTGTAGGCCCTGACGCCTCGGCCTGCCTCCCCATCTGACTGACTAGACCCTGTCTGGGCAGTTATTTACAGGTCAAAACCTGCAGGCTGCATAGTGTGTCTTTGTGTGTGAAAAGAGAGTAAAAGGGAGAGCGATGGGGGAGAGGAGAGGGTGGCAGGGGAGAGAGGCTCGATGCATCGGGAAGGACACAAACCTTTGGACCGGACAGAAGTGTGTTGCAATTGTTCAACACATTCACTGCAGGGCATGAGCACTGTCGTTTTTTGACGAATAACGTCTATTAGTGCAATTTTCATGCTGGAAATGTTTTGCATTCCTGAAAATGTGATTTTGTCTTGTGATACCTGAAGGTTGTACATGTGCTGGCAGTGCAGGCTTGTTGTATGTGTAGCAAAAGAAAACTGGGTTTACGAGGTGGTGGTATATAACTAAGCACATTTATCCAAGCGCTGTGCTGTGGTGCTTTATGTGAGTAATTGTTTGGTCTATAAAGTGTCAGAAAAGGGTTATAGTTATGGGATTCAGATTGCTTGTTTTGTTCAACCAACAGTTGATCCAAATGTCTTCAATTTAATATCATAGAAGACCAGTAAATCAGCAAATATTCACATTTGGGACGCCACAACCAGAATATTTTCTGCATTTTTGCTTTAAAAATGTTCTTTCACTTAATTATCAAAGTAGTTGCTGGTTACTTTTCTCTCAATTGACTAATTGACTAATGTTCCAGCTGTAGTCACTAGCTACATTGCAAATAAAGATTTTCACATAGAAAATACATGATGAGTTTATAGAATATAATGCAATGTTACAGAATAACCTTCCCATCAGTATATAAATCAGTTAAGATTTGCTCCACCTGGACCAGCTGCTAGCTATCTTTTATCTTACTGTGATAAGGCTTTCCTTGCCAGACCTCTTGGATGCACATCTTTGAGCAAAATTGGCACGAATTACATAAAACATAACGAGTGAACAAAGATTTGACACGACACTAAAAAAGCACTTGCCAAGAGTTGCTCTGCATGCTGACTCAACAGCGCAGGAGAAAATGAGGAAGTTTGTCTCCTTTTTTCTTTCTTTTTTTCCTCCACCAGTCGCTTGTGCCCTTTGTGAAGCCAGTGGCAGAACATCTGCTTAGCTGGCCCCCTTTCAGATGGCCCGACCGGAGAGCGTATGAGGGAAGAAAACTATGTGTGTGTGTGTGTGTGTGTGTGTGACAGAGAGAGAGAGAAAGCAAAGTAGAGAGAATATACATGTGTATGTGGGGTGCACGTTTGCGCGTGCACGTGAGTGTGTGTTGGGATATGGGGCTTTGCAGCTGTTGGGGCTCTCCTCCTGATGGCTGCCCATTGTTCCCTCTCTCTGTGTCTCTGGCTCTCTCTCTCTGTCCCGGCTGGTTTATGGGCCTTCCCCTTTTTTTTTTCAGTGCACACCGCAACTAAATTTATGTCCTTGGACACAAGCCTTTCTCAGGGTATAAATTAGGCTGGATGATCCCTGTCAGAGTAGCGTTGCCAAGTGCCTGCAGCTTTACGTTCTGGAGAGTCGCATTATTGTCATTCACTCATATTTTACTACTGAAGAAAAGAAGAATCTAAAAGGAACTCTTATTGTGCCTCACTGCATTTATATCCACACCAGTGCCTTATTAAAGTTGTGGATTTGTAAGTTAGGTTTTGAGCAATCTATCTTGACATCTTTGGAGTTTTAATAGACATCTAAATCTTTAAAGTCGACCATTTCCATAAAACAAGGAGTCCGTTTTTCTCCAGAAGGTTATTCTTGCCAGGATGGAAAAAACATTAAGACAGTAATTTGAGAGTCCAGGTTAAATGAATCCTTTTATGTACAAAAGTTCATGCAATTAAATGATTAATATAAAAACAAACACAATTCACTGCAGTGTTTCGCTGCGTCTGTGTGATCAGGCTAGGGACAAACATTATAACCCCTACAACCTCCACACAATATCCGAACTGTAATAAAAGGCCAATAGCAGTGAGATGATTGGTGGAAACTGAGTCATATCCTCTTGTCTGGAACCCAGATAAGCTCTTATCTCACTAGATATAAACCTGACTGAGATAGCTCTTAGATATTCTGTTTGCTGGTGTTGGCTGAAGGATCTGACAGAGGTTGTTTTAAAGATGGAAAGCAAAAATAAATACCAAATAAGGCCTTCCTAGCTGGAATAAAGTGTTCCTCCGAAGCACACGCAGTGACTCATGGAGGCTAAGTTCAGCGGTCCAAGGCAGGAAAATGATATTTCATCCATCCTTGGCTTTTGTGTGATGTTGAAACTCCATTCTGCAGCCACTTTACCACTTTTACTGACTCGTCAACTTAAATTGCTTTCAACAGAAGCTGTAAACAGAGAAAATGAAAGCAAAGCACTCCCTAATCAAACATTTTAGAGTCAGTGATGGCAGGAAGGACTCTAACCTCTGTGATCAGGATAAGATAAATAGGATGGAATTGGGCTCCAACTAACAATTATTTTCATTACTGATTAATCTGTCATATATTTTCTGTTTTTCGCTTTCAGTAGAACATAAAGACGGCAAAATAAATAGAATAAAATAAGAGACCAGACCAGGTCACCGGGGCAACACATAATAAGGGTGGGTTCACGTTAAAGGTTAGTTTTCCAATCTTCACAGGAAAAACAAGTGTACATGTCCTTAATAAATGTTTCTATTCATTATATTTATTATTATTATATTATAATTGTGTACTTTTTTTCTGGATTAACAGATTAAATGTTTAAAGTATAAAATGTCAGAAAACTGCATTTTTTATCAGACCGACAGTCCAAAAAACAAAGATATTCATTTTACTGCAACATAAGACAGCGAAAAGCAGAATATCATCACACTGAAGAAGCTGTGAGCAGTAAATGTTTGGCATTTGTGCTTGAAAAATAACTTACAATGATTAATCGATTTCTGTTTCTGTTGATCAACTAGTCGATCATTTGACAAATTGCTTCAGCCCGGACAATTATGAATTGATTTTAATTGTTCAGGAATGTATTCAAACGCGATTAGTTGTGTTACATACACGTCCCTGCTGAAAAGAGAAAAGTACTGAGGATCTCACACAGGATCTGTTCTGTGTGAGCAACCTTACACAACTCGCTGCACCCACTTAAACCTGATTGGACAAGGGACAGGACAAGGGTCGAGATAACAGAATTCACACAGATACTATCTCCTCCATTACTGACCAGCAGCCAGGTTAGCTGACCGCCACTGGCTGATTTCTCCTTCTCTGACACACACACACACACACACAGACACACAGACACACACACACACACAGCCTCTGTGTCTGTTCCATATCATTATCAACAGACAACCTCTGACATGTTTATCATGACAAGAGGTCAGACTGCTTGTCTCTCGCTACTGTTCTCTATCATCTCTGAACCGCTAGAGAACGTTCCTTTCTCTGAGTGCAGTCATCATGTGATCAGGCTGAAACTGTTCAGCTTTACAAGTTTGTCTTCATGTCCATGCTGTCTGTGTGGGAACTGAATCACTGCACTTGCAAGCATGAGCTTTGTTTCAAGACAGCGCTCACAGTGTCTCCAAAATATTGAAAAAGTGCGGAGCCTTTTTTTCCACATTTAAAATAATGTGATATTTTTCCTTGATGGCATTTTTGTGGCAACAGCTCTTCAGTGTATTCAGATTATATAACGGCTCCTCAAAGTTTCCATTGGTGCAGGCGGGCCCACAAATATGGCAAATAATCTGTCATTTGCCAAGGAAAATAACATACATTTAAAGTTCAGACTTTTGGGGTCATCTTATAGTAGAAATAAAAAGGTAAATGAGTATTGGAAACTGTTTACAGTACAAGTTTCAAAACCAACTGTGTGATTAAAAGTGTGATTTCCTTCAGATTTGTTTCTACGATCCCAAATTTGTGATAAATAACCTTTTTTCGTAGAGTTCTGAATTGTCGTTTGCAGCTATAATCTATAATCATGTTCAATCTGTTCTGGACTGAAGATCTGATGAACCCTTACAGATGTTCTTGGGTGGTACAGCATAGAGGAATGGAACTGGTACGTCAACTTAAAACAAGGGGGATCGTTTGGAAATATTCAGCAATCAGTGGCCAGTACCACAATGTTACTGTAAATTACAATATTATGTTACTGTCTCACCACCGTTTGGAAAATTTGACTCCACGTTCAATGTGAGACCCACAAAGAAGAACCTGTGGTTCATAGACCATAGTCTCCTCGGATCCAGGCAGTAATTTAGATCTTTTTTGACGTGATTTCAACATACATAGTTAAGCTCTCAATATTCGTCTTATCTGAGGTGAAAGCTCAAATGACAGGTTAGAGGGATCTGTTTGTCTCCAGCTCCACAGATGTTTTCCTCTCTGCTCAACATCTGTTTCACACGATCGGCATGGCTGCTGGTGTGAAAAGCAACTGTTTGCCTCTAGAAAACATCTAAGGATGAGTGAGGATTTTAGAGAAGTTGACAAGCCAGTGGGTGTGTTGACATGGAACCAGCATCCTAAACTGGTTCCAATTCATAGATTCAGATTTTAGCCACATTAGCGCCACGGCTTTATTGACTGCAATGTTGGTCTGTCGCTCCAACACTTTGATCCAGACTGAAATATCTCAACAACCATTGGATGGATTTTCATTAAATTTGGTACAGACATTCATGGTTCCCAGATGATGAATCTATGACTTTGGTGATCTCCTGACTTTTTCTCTGGCGCCACCATGAGGTTGACTTTGTTGGCTTTGAATGAAACATCTTGAAAGCTACTGGATGGACTGTTGTGAAATTTTCTACACATATTCAAGGTCCCTAGAAGATCAATTCTACTGATATAGGCGATTCCTTTTCATTTAACACCATCATTAGGTCAAAATATCAATTAACCCAATACTGTAAGTTATGACAAAATACATGCAAAACTAATGACATTCCCACCAGCCTCAGTTGTACTTTGTGTGTGGTGCTAATTAGCAAATAATAGCATGCTAACAGGCTAATCTAAGATGATGAACCTGGTAAATATTACTCGCTAATAGCTCAAAGCTCCGCTGTGTCTCTGAGTACAGCCTCACAGAGCTAGCAAGGCTGTACACTCATAGTCTTGTTACCCTTTTCTGTTAAATAAAAACAGAAGAGAAAAGCATTCTCCTTGTATTCACTTTGGGTCAACAGGCAGCACCAGACATCAGCCAGAACTACATTTACATAGAAGCTGCGACATTGTGCTGACTGTGTGAAAATGTCGTAAGTCAGATCGAAGCAGCTGTAGGCAGCCAGCTCAGTGAAGGTCCCTGAATACTCAATGGCCATCATGAGGTCTTGACCTTCCAGTAAATGTGTCACAGGTGATGAACGGTTAGTGTGACTGACACTTTTCACAGCCCTGACTGGACCAGGAGTTATTGGAAACCTCTTGCAATTTAGTTAATAAGTCACAACAGTTAAGATCCTCTGGCTGACCACAGAATGTAAACCGTATAATCTTATTTAGACACCGAGAATTTTGTTTTGTCAGAGTTTGTTTTTAGGACTTCAGTGACTGATGCTCCGATTGTACTGAGTGTAACAGAAGACCAAGATGTTCTCTTTTATTAAATGAAGATAAGGTCAGCCATGTGTGACATCCACTGGGACGTAAAAATGCTTACCTCTGGTAACATGATCTATATAACACAAAGAGGCTACAGTCCAGGAATCCTGTAGATATCATATCAAAGAGAGTAACAATTCAACACCACAAAAAAACAACAACACAAAAACTAAGCTGGAATTTAGGTTTTACACATGTTTCTAAGAATAGAGAATTGCAAAACATCTATTTTCCGGGAAATTTCCAGCTACAAGGCTGACAGCAAGATGAGTAACTCTTAAACACTGATGGATGTGACTTCGCTGGTCATTGCTCATACAGTCAGTACGGAGAGAGGACTTATGTGTTCGTATATATGGCTGATACAATCAGTCTGTTGCTGCTGTTGTGCAGGACCAGGTACGCGCTTCAGACAAGGCCAGGCACATACCTGGAGGCTGGAATTTTATCAGAGGCATATTTACCACTATTTCATGTCAACCCACAATGACAGATAGGCCAGGAATTCCTCTGATCACTAAGCTGTTGCAAAGTGGAAACTTTTCTTTTCAATGCTTGGTAAACCATTATATTTGCTCCAGTGGTCACGGAAATGTAAAGAATGAATTTGTGAATGTATAGTCTATTACCTGGATTCTAAAAATAATAATCTAAGACACTTTTAAGACTTTATTTTTCAGTGAACGTGGTCGACGGTGAATTTTCTGCAGCTCTTCCTGAACTCGTGTCTTAATTCACTCGATTCAAATGACTGACAGAACAGCTTCCTCCAGTAAAATACCTTTTATTGCCTAAGTGGTTTATGATGGATAGTATAACACTGAAAACAAACTATAAAATCATCCATGTACACTGAATGAGCAGAAACAAAAAAGGTCCATAAAACAGTACAATGTCCCAAACATCGTCTGATACCAAACATGCAAGAAGTTTTATTTCACGCAGATGTAAAGTGTCATACAAGGTACACGAGACTGAATAAACAGTCTGTATGTATCAAGTATCTCAAGAGAACTGAGACGAGACAAACTTCCAAATCGAAGATCAGAACTCCCCTCCTGACAAACAGTATATACACAGACCCTGGTTGTAATTTTGGTGCCCAACGTTTACACAAAGTGCAGCAGACTTCACTACAAACATTAAGGGAGCGTTTTCTAGCGTAGCTTAAGGGCGACATCTGGTGCCCATAAGCGGGAAGAACAAGCAACTCTTTAAACTGTCATTTCAACAGATTTACAGCCATTTTTATCACATTTTTAAAGGAAAGTCACTGTATTAACAACACAAACAGTCATATTTCAGTGGTGATTAGATATTTCGTATAATAATACAAGACAAACACAGTAAACCACCACAGCCAGACGTCACTGTTATTTTAGCTCATTAAATTAAAACAACTAACCACACTTTAAGTTCAATGCGTCCCTCGTTTTAAAGTTAAATAATTTTTTGTAGTTTTGGTATTCATCACTATTGGTTATGATAACATTTTATTCACCAGCTTCCCTGCAAAGACCCAGGGACACAGGGCCTCGAACAAGAATAATCAGGCAGGTTTACAAGTCTCATTTCATCTTGTTATCTAAACTGNNCCCTTGGAAGAGAGCCGGAGAGTAAAAACCAGGGGGGACGATGGCCAAAACTATAAAAATATGACCCAGACTGTAAAACACCTGAATTTTCCTTTAACTCTGGAAAACAGTCAGCAGGGATTTACAGAAACCTAAGTCCTTACGTTTAAAATTTTACAGTGGGACTGTCATATACAATACTTCTTAAAGTGTGCTGACAGTCCCTTGAAAACAAAACAAATATTATAATATTGCAAATGATGTCAACATACAGGTTTTGTGTTTGCACCATACCACCTACTTGACCATTGTGCTAATATCTGTGAGTGTTCTCGGCTGACATAAAATGTTTAAATTAGAAACAGATTCCTCGCTGCAGGCAGTTTAGGCCTCACTCAATCTTTTGCCTGAGGATCCTTTTCTCCTCCTCTACGAAATTCTTGTCAGAGGTAGCTTGTCCCATGTCCCTCTTCCTCTTCTCCTTCTGCTGGAAGGTCTCCACGCGACGTTTCTTGGAAGACAGGTCTCCCTTCTCTGATTCCTCATCTGAACAACAGAGGAGTGGTGGCGGTTGGTTTGGGGATTTTGGGTGGGGAGGTGGAGGGAAAGTGGAAAATAACGATTTCTTTAATTACTCAACAGCACGCTATTCAAACACAACACGCTCTATATCCGTGCAGGTACAAAGCGGAAAGCGGAGCAAATGCAAGTCTTGGTTTTTTTTTTAGCTTGTGCTTGTTTGGTAATTTTGTGGCTCCCAACATCCATCAGGATGGGTGCAGTGATGCAGCTGTGGCTGTGTTTTGTATCTTTGGGTATTAATGACACTGCCCTGGGATTATGTCAGTAAGCTCAGTCCACTCGCTTATCGCAAATACAAGCACATCGATCATTTTTTGAGGCCAAGGACGCAAACCTCTCCACAATCACTTAAACCTTATTTATGTAGCATGTTGGGTTGTGCTTGATATACATTTTTCATCTAGTATATGTTTAAATCTGTGTAGCATCTGAAGCAATGCCGTATATTTGATGAAGTTGATGTGCTTGCATGATTCTTGCAATTTTGGTGTTGTATCCACATGGTTGAATGCACTTATTGTAAGTCGCTTTGGATGAAAGCGTCAGTTAAATAAATATAAATAATACAACACCACAGAGTAAGTTATAGTGTACTATAGTACAGAGTAAGGCTGTCAAAGAACTGCGATAATAGAGGGGAGAATGAAGCCTATAGCAGTGATCATTTCATTAGTTTATTCATACCGACAAGAAAGTAAAAACCGTCACTGCATAGCCGGACTAACCTGAGTCAGAGGGTTGCTCCTCTGTGGGTAAGAAGCGGGCGTTGCCGGTGAAAGGCTGTGGTGCATCTTCCCCATTGTCTTCATACACATTGGACCACTTTATAGCCATGTCCATGCCTGGTGGAGGTCCCTTCTTCTTCTCTGGCTCTGCGGTGTAGCTCTCAGGAGGGGGTACAGCGTTCGTCTTCCATGGCTTAAACTCTCTGGCAGGCTTCAAGTAACAGAGAAAAGCAGGATGTGGAAAACTGACATCTAAAGCCTCCCACAAATGAGCTGTGATCCCAGACAGGACGGAAATATTCCTGGAAACATGCAGCATTGATGGGTTTACATAAATGCTTCAACTCATTCCCCTACATGGATAAGAACTGAAGCTGCAACGATTAGTCGATAAATCAATTAGTTGTCAACTATTAAATTAATCGCCAACTATTTTGATAATTGATTAATCGTTTTGAGTCCAAATTCTCTGATTTCAGCTTCTCAAATGTGAATATTTTCTGGTTTCTTTTTCTGGTATGACAGTAAACTGAATATCTTTGGGTTGTGGACAAAATAAGACATTTGAGGACGTCACCTTGGGCTTTGGGAAACAGTGATCAACATTTTTCACTATTTTCTGGACTAAACAACTGATCGATTAATCGAGAAAATGATCGACAGATCAATCGATAATGAAAATAATCATTAGTTGTCACAGCTGGTCTGCCTACAAGACGGCAACAATGTGCTGACTGTGCCAAATAATGCCAAAAAGACTAGTTGATTAGTCAACATTAAATCCACAACAGTTATGAGAAATAATTGATCACTTATCAAGCCAAAAAGCCAAAGAGTTGCTGGTTTTATGCGTTTGTAAATTGAATATATGTTTTGGTTTAAAACTGTTCGCTGGACAATATAAGCAGTCTTGATATTTGAACATGTTGATGTGCATTTATCACATTGTTCTGACATTTTATAGACTATTCAATTAATCGCCTAATCAAAATAGTAATAATAATAATAATAAACAAATTGACGGATAATGAATATATTTGTCAATCACAGCCCTACTGACACATATTTAGTAAGAAGAAGACAGCAGATAGCAGTATCTATTACTGGATTAGTAATACATTACATTGGATAAGCTATATGCTTGATATGCTACATGTTACTAGCGTGAATCTCCTTAAAATACCCTCCATTCTGCCTGATATCACCTTATATCGATGTAATGCTGGTATATGCACACAGGTTAACAGTGACTATCTAGCTGTTATATCTCGCTAGCTTATCTACCTTGTGTTTTTACCTCTTCCGGAGCTTTGACCGTGAGGCTCTCCCAGTCTATCTCCTTATTCAGTGGGTTGTAGAGGAAAGCAGGCTTGGACACGGAGCCGAACAGCTCGTCAGGTTTGGGTAAAGGAGCCCCGCCGGCTGCTCGTTTGGTCCCCTGTTGGGAGGACTGAGCTCCGCTTCCCGGAGCGTCCGTCCCCGGTCTCTTCTTCCGACTCTCCCCCTCCTCGTCGGAGTCGCTGCCATCGCTGCTGTCGCTCAAGTCGTCGTAACTCGAGAAGAAACCCAAAGAGCCCGACTTCTTTTCTTCGCTCATGTTGCTGGACTTACTTCTTTTCTACAGAGTAACACCGTGTTAAAGTGAGGACGATGAGAAGATGATGAGGGTGAAGCTGCGGAACCTGATTCAGTTGGCTTCGTCCCTCTAAGCTCTACTCCATTTTGAATCAGCCTCCAAAAGAGTCGTAAAGCGTTTTCACAGTGTCGTGACGACTGTCGCAAAGCTATTTCATTAAAGGAGCAGGCTGTGTAAAAACGAAACAACAACATACTGCTGGCAGCAGTCTTTGTGTGATTTTGTCAACATAAAATCGACTTTTTTGGAAAATTAGTGATTTTTTTTATCTCCACGTTGGTTGCATATCCTGTAGTCATTCATATTTTATAGTATTTTTTCTGCAAACAGCTGCTTGACCTGTGATGTAAAGTATCAAATTATTAATTTAGGCTATACATAGATATTACTATGGAAGCCCTGAGAGGCAAGTGAGAAAAAAAATCTGCTGATCCATTTTCCAAGTCTGACCTAAATTGTTTAATCTCAAAGATTTTCATTTCGTTGTCTTTCACGGCACCTATGGCGATAATCGGTAATTGCAGGTGTGTTTTTGGACCTCATTTAAGTTTCACTTTCACTTTCATCATCTGTAGTCATCGATATTTTCTTTGTGTTTTTTGGTCATAATAACCGTTTACTCACAACGCTGGCAGACACCAGAAACAACAGCAACACACAGGTGAGTTGAAGAGCGAGTCTGTTGCGTTAAAAGTCTTGTTAAAAGCCTAACTGTGCGCTGCTTCTGATTTTTCCAGGAAAGTCGCTCCCGACACCCGGGTCGTAATACTGCAAATGCTGCAGGCTTTCATCAGTGGGCCATAGGCTCAATAGTCATTGTGTTGCATCATTCGGCGATAGATACTTAACAGACATTTATTTAAATGAAAATCTTTGAGATTATATCTTTAAGAACAGGTGGAGAAAAAAGTTTTTCTAGGATACTTTTTCTAAGTTGCTGGGGGGTTTTTTTTCATCTGTGAAAACAGTTTTGGCAGGTGAAAAGAATTTTTTTTTTGTCAGGCTCATTTTTGTTGTTGTGTTTGTTGTTGTAATACTAATTTCGGCCACAAGAGGGTGAAGTGCACTACTACCCCTTGTTCTAAATAGGACTGAAAGCATTCATACTTTCTTCCAGGTGAGTTTAAATTTCTCCAATTCAATTTCTCCCTTTCAGCCAAAACGAAAGATATGGCTGTATGAACCTTGTGTTTAGAGTGCATGGAGAAATTAAAACTCACCTGGAAGAAAACATGAATGCTTTCAGTCCTATTTAGAACAAGGGGTAGTGGTGCACTTCAGCCTCTTGTGGCCAAAATTAGTATTACAACAACAAACACTCCTGGCAAACTTTTTTTTTTTACCTGGCAAAACTTGTTTCCACCTGTTTCACAGATGAAAAAAAAATTAGGAACTTAGAAAGGTTATGCTGGCAAAAACTGCTTTTTCACCTGTTCTTAAGTCATAAACACAGGAGAGAAAACAATTTAGATCAGACTTGGTAAAAAGGATCACCAGATTTTTTTTTCCTCGCTTGGCTCTCAGGACTTCCATATATTAAAGTGTCTCAACTTTAATAGTTGTAGCCCAAATAGCCTGCAGATGTCACTGTTAAACTTTATTGAAGTTGTACTCAACTGTGGTAAAATGAAATGAAAACAAGTTTTCTGGCCTCAACCATTACTGTTCTAGTATTTTATGAAGCAAGGCTCCCTTCTTGACCCACAGTCATCTTCTAGGGGCAGATTGGGGTCACATGGCCCGACATTTTAGCCTGAAATCTGACAGAATTGTACAGAGGCACTACAGATGCATCTTAATGAATTACTCCAGTATTTCTCTGCAGATGTTTATCGCCAGTCATTTATTATTCTTCCAGAAACGCCTGACTCTACTGTTACTTCTGATTTTCACTGTGAGCAGATTAGTGGGCAGTTAAACACTCACTAGATATCAAAGACAGGTTTTAAACCTGTACGCTACGCACTCTTACTATTTTTTTTTTCAGTTTAATTGTCTTAATATTTTGAATGAAAACCATTAAATCAAATTTTTGTTTAATTGAAGTTGCAGTAGCAATAAAGCACAAAATTAAACCAACTAGGATGAAATTTAATTCACAGTTGTCTCATTTGTGTATGGGTAACAATGTGCTGACACAAATGATCTAAATCTTATTGTTTAAAGTTTCATATTCTGAGAAAAATAAAGGTTTTCAAATACTTTACATAGCCTGTACTGTGTACCACAGTCATGAGTATGTTTATGTAAGAAATGGAGGGCTGTAAAGTACAGTTAAGTGAAATCTGGCCACACAAACTGAGCTCACTGATTTATTCCTTCATTCCTATTTCTCAATCAGAATAGTAAATTTGAAAGAGTGTGCAGAGTTTTGTTGTATACTTCACCTCTACAACTTTCAAGTTAGGACACCTCAGTGGTGGACTCGGGCCATCTGAGGGGCAAGGAAAGTTGTGATGCATATATGGTTTTAACAGTTCCAAACCCTGGTTAAGATTAAAATTGCTTTATTACTTGACTCATATTTAAAGTAGTAAACTACTACACCTCTGTAATGAAAACAAATATCCACTGGAAGGTCACTTTATCACGTTTTCTTGCACAATGTGTCACCGTAGAGGGCACTTTATCATGTTTTACCTACCATAGGGGCATCCAAGAGGACATTAACATTAACATTAACATTTTTTGACCACTAGAGTGCAGCATAGTCACACCGGTGAGATGACGAGCCATCCCAAAAAAGTAGTGAGAAACTGACAGGTGTCATCTCTGCATCTGCATTGATCATTGTCCACTCTGGTTTGAAACTATACTTTTATAAAACTTTATAAAACATGCTTCATGTTTTCTGTACCACCTAAAGATGATCCAGTGAAGTTTCTTTGGCTTCAAGGCTCAAACCAACACTTACACAACCTTCAAAAAACTAAAAGGTTCAGACCATCACCTCTTCCCAGTCACATCACTTCTTCTGATGATTAAGCGCAGTTCAGAGAACCTAAACATCAGAAGTCTGTCTTGGGTTTAATTAAGTCAGCTAGACTTCGAGGGGCCAGTCTTTGCCCCCATGCGAAGGTCAAACGCCTACTAAAATGCACAGGAACATAAATCTACCAGATATACTAACCAAAACTTCTCTCTCTCTTCCTCTCCCTCACTCCTTACTCAATAATAACAATACAGAGTTGAGCTAATGAGATGTTTGCATTTTTAGGTGAGCAGGAGGTCAGATCTGGATTTACTGGAGGTCCAGTCCTAACAGATCCTAAAGCTAAAAGTTCATGTGCAGAAACATATTTTGTCTGTATGAGGCTAAGAAACATCTTCCTTGTTGTGATTGATTATTTTACTTGTTTGTCTTCGTCTTTATCTTAACCCCGTAGTGCTCCTTAGCAGCAACTGTCGTAGCAGTATTACCAGCAGCGGCAGTATTAGTATCAGCACTAAAAGGACTCCTTGTTGAGTGATTTCTGTACTAGAAGCAGGTATAAGCACAGTGGATCTAAAAGGGGCTGCGGCATAATTCTGACAAATGACTGACTAGCACCTTGCGGCCAACAGAGAAGAAATATACTAGAATATCAACAGAATTAAACAGTGTATTTGATCACCTGTGATGACTAATTTGAGTTGGCTGCAGCCTCGGAAACCCTCTTTTGTCCTTCAAAGTATGTCTGGGAACATAAATGAGCCTGACTGTCAGGACATATTTCATGAGATTACAACCCCAATTTATTCCCAGTGGAGCTTTTACACTGATCACTGTGTTTGTTGGAAGCTAATGACACTGTGTCAAGTTGTAACTGGCAGGTGATACTTCCTTTTGACAGGGAGACCTCCGCTGGACTGAGGGGGCACAGTTTTTGTCTTTAAGGAATGGTAACGAAAGAATGCTGAACTTGTTGAACTTAATTGAACTTAAAACCTTCATTGTCTTATGTAAGTCCTTTCTACAAATCCCTAACCGTCTTAATGAACTGGCCATGGATGTGACTACATATTCTTGATGTTGTACCCTGGCTTTCTATCCTCACTGTTCAGTTGCACTGCAGTTAAATAAATAAATAAATAGAAGCAATTTGTTCTCAGCTTCGGCGTTCAAGATTTATGTGTCTTAAAATAATTGATGTTGTGAGATAATTCCAGTGCAACTTCCCTTGTTTCCTGAATTGAATGTGCCAGACTGTTGCACTTGTATTAAGAAAATTAAACTCCTAAATCTTAATTCCCCTGTTAGGCTGCAGGATAGCTAGTTTTCAATGTTTTTCCTCCTATACGACTAGGAGAGCATGAGACTCCATTTCCTCCCACATGAGCTGAAGATTTTCTGATGAATACATGTTGTTTTCCTAATCATATACTTGGCTTTTGACCATCGTAGGGATGCAATACTATGATGATAAATCCAGCAGGGATGATACTGTCCTGTAGCTGGTACACTTGGGCCTTCCATTTTTTCTCCAATCTCAGCAGAGCCTGACCATGATGTGAGAAATTCCCCATGGAGGTGAAAAACCACACCTCCCCACATCTCTGTTTAATCTGGCCATTCATAATATCTTGAATGTCTTTATTTTATCCATAGACTTCGCTCCAGTCAGGACACATCTGTGACAGCAAATCAGTGGGTGGTTTACTCAGTGTGAGCAAATACAACTGTGGGCAGATGTTTTCTTTCGCTCTTTTTTTAAACTTTCATACAATTAACAAGAGAGAGATTAAACTAATTTGAGCCAACCAGGACTTTTTCCTCAAATGAATCCCTATTAGCTGGCATCAGCTGTTCTGATCACCTGTGTGCTCTCTTTTGGATCTTAATTATAGAAATCCTGTTTATGTTTTAGATAGTTAAACCCACAGTCCATCTTGAAGTTGCCAAACAACACCTGGAGAATGAAAAAAGTGGTAGGACGATGTGCTCATAAAACCCAGATGGAAGTTTTCACTGTTTTTTCACCAACAAATAACAATGTAGTTTGGACATCTTCCTGACATTGTGTTCAATTCAGCTGTGTTCTGTCTTGTCTACTTCTTTTCATGCTTTGTAATTGGTTGTAGTAAGGGGAAATTGGTAAGGAATTCCCTTTAATAGTGTCTTAATCACTGATTTTCACTTGAATTTGCTCATACTAATGTAAACTAGAAGAGTTTAAACAGACTACCAAAGGAGTTGCAACCTCTGGCTGATGCCACCAAGGTGACCTTTGACCTCGAGCTCTGTTGATGTAGTGGGATGACACAGGAGGTAGAATAGTGACCTTAAAAAGGTTAATGAGGAGAACAGACACGCTGATGTCAAGTCCACTGCCTACAGTCAGTGGACGTGGACATGGCGCGTCTTTATACGGACATACAGACATACAGACGTTTAGGTTTGTTTGTTTTTCTAGGGAAGTCATGTATGGCCCAACCAGCATTTCTAGACATGCAATTTTCTTGAATCAGGATTGAAGTCTGTCATACCCTAGAGCTGCCTTACTCATAACAAACTGGAGACCTACTCTAAGCTAAGTGATTGTTTGTGCTGATAAACTATAATTTGATGATGTGATGTGATAAAACACATCCACAAATTGTGGCAAACCTTGACCTCACTGCTTTATTTCTAAGTGGCTAACATACACACCATGAACACAACAGCATGGCCTTTTTACATTAAGAAAATATCTTTTTCAGTTTGAAACAAGTGTGAATGATTATGCACATACTGTAGTTGTTGGTGTGTGTACGCAGGTTTTGTACGTGTGGGATGAACACTGGACACTTTTACCAATCCTAGTGTTGTAGACTCTCCTGATTGTCTTGTCTACTCAACTAAAACAAACAAATAAAAATGTATTTATTTAACCAGGATATCTTTCAACATACATTATCTATATAAAAACACACACAATTAGTATACAGCACTCACACATACCGCAATAAGACAGGACCTGTGAGGCATGGAAGAGAGTAGCTTGAGTATTTTGAAACATTCCTCATGAAACATTTCATTTTCTTTCATATTTCATTTACAGTCTTACACAGCGTGGAGCTGTTGAACACCGTTCTACTACTGAACAACACAAAAAATTTAAAAAAAGGAGTCCACCTCATCTGTCAAAGCCGCACCTGTTGAAATCAAATATTCATGCTCACCTTTTCTTCCAGCATAACTTGATATCTATCCATCATCTTTCTTTTTATCTTTTTTTCCATCTCTTTTTCCATTTGAATATCCAACAGTGATACGATTAACTGGAAAAGGACTGAGGTGGAAATAACATGTGGTGTCATTTTTTCCTGAGAGAGAGGAAAAAAAAGCAGACTCAGCTGAAGTCAAGAGGCAACATTCATGTTAAAACATGCATTTTTACATTTATACATGGTGCGTACTACCTCTCTTCATCTTCATCCTTTAAGACTTTTATTGTCTACCCCTCCTCTCTCTTCCTCCTCTCTACTTTTCTTAACTTCTGTTCTTTATTATCAGGTATAAGTGTGTATCCACAGCCCCCTTTCCACAGCCCCTTCATACCAACACCGACACGTGCACACATACCCCACCACCACTGTGTTTTCTCTGGTCACTTAACACTCAGTGCGTTTTCAGACCTGAGAGGTGGCATTCTTTGGCTCATTACATTAACTCGAGGCTCTGTTTGCACCGCGGCCTGTCGGGGCTCGTGGCTGGAGGCCGGAACGGGATCCAACTGATGTGGCAAGAAGGGAGAAAGTGAGAGAAAAAAAGAGAGAGAGAGAGAGAGAGAGAGAAGAGAAGAGACGAGGGGGTTGCAGGGAGAAGGTGTGGGAGATCTGGGTCAAAAGGACAGTTAGCGGGCGAGTGGGGTGGGGTGTGGTGTGGGCAGGGGTGGGTGTTGGGGGTGATCATCCCCATCACATGTTCCACGGTGTCCTGCAGTGTGGATGGCTGTGGGCTAAGTGCACACAGCACACTCAACCCCATGCCCTTCCTGATGCTTTTGATTTTCACCGCTCTCCCTCCTCTACAACCCCGCAACCTCCACAACATGCCCATACAGACACCACAAACACACACACATACACACACACACACACACCTTGAGTCCTCTCCTGTACTCTGAGCAGTCCATTCACACAAACGTACAAGTTTGAGAGAGGTAGTCGGGGAGTTTGTGAGTGGCAGGTCATTTTTTTCTTTGCTCTACAGTTTATGATGAAATGTCAGAATGATAAATGATTACTGTATGAGGTAACCGCACTGTCAGTTTTTGATTATGGGTCTTCATTGTCTCCATATATAACTGTGTTAAAACATGCAGGGAAAAGAAGCCAACCCCAACTAAACCTCCCAGTCCCAAATATTTTACATCTTAGCTGCGTCCACAGCTTGTTAACATATAGAAAACATTTGCATGGAGATTCTCAAAACAATCCCATTCTTACTTGTGGCTCTTTTCGATGCTTTCATGTTATTTTGGTGCCATCTGTTCCAATTTTAAATCCTTATTGTCAGATGATCTGTCTGCAGGCTGTGGCTGTCCACATTTGCATCTTTTGGCTCCTGGCTATCCATTTTCCTTGGAAAGCTCTTCATGGTTGTCCAATTGTGTGGTCTCCTGAAAATATGAAACTATTATGTTTCTTTTTCTTTCCCCGATGTCGATATTTTTTAAAAGTCGTGCTAAGATCTTTTTTTTTTGAAGGAAAGATAACCCTGAAGCTTTTGCTTTTTGACTGACCACTCAGTTGCTTTAATGCTTCATCAAGCAGTTGTCAAATCCCATCTTGTCTATTCTTAACAGACAAGAGAGAGACTCACACAAGACCTGAAGTGGCGCGAAAATAAACAGAGGCAGGCAAGAGGGCTTCTATGATCTTGCGGATGAGATTCAAGGCTGTCTGCAAAACAGATTGGTCACTGCGAGGAAAAGCCTCCCTGTCTGTATGTTCTGCACATGTCACAGAAGAATGCTTTGAGCCGATGCCAGCAACATCTACTTTTCGAATGCATAATTCAAATGGCCCCAATCACTTCTGTCCGTCAATCATCTCTACAAACAGCAGAGGTGGACGGGGATTCAAGAGTCGATAGCCAGGTAGCGGATAAACATCGCTACAGTCTATAAGAGAGGATCTGAATGCCTTTCCACCACTTCAGCTCCAGTGCCTGAACCTTCTGCAACCGTTTTCCATGTTTGAAGTTAATAATCCGTAAGAAAGAAACCTATAGAAGAAACATTCTCTGAAAAAAAAGCTCCCTGTGTGGGGAAGCATCAAAGTTTTTTCTCATGTCTTTCTAGCTAATGGCAAAAAAATGTACATCCTCAAGTCAGAACTCCACTGTCAAATCTAAGGAATTACTGTACATGTATGAATACCACGCAGGAAAGGGATTTTCCCTTTAACAAGAGAGGAAGGCTGTGTGTCAGAAAGCATGGGCCTTCCTGCAGGTTATTATGCTCTGTCTTTGTCAGTTGTTTGTGTCACATTTTATCAGGAAATAATACATTATTGGACAACATGTTTGACTGTTAAGTCAAGCAGACAACATGAAAGAATCATGAGAATGGGATTTCTTTTCTTTTTTCTTTTTCTTTTTTTTTTACAACAAACTAACTGAGATCCCCAAAACTAGTGGAAGTACAAAAACAAAACAAAGGTAATCCAGGCTGTTGATTGTAGAGCTGACAATCTCTTTTTAGCTATGGATGGCAATGTCAATCTGTCAGTCGATCCACCTCTTTTGTCCAGACTGATCTCCACAACTGTTTGCTGGATGACCATGAAATCCGGTACAAACATTCATGTTTCCCTCAGGATCTCTAAAGTTTTAATCGCCATCATTTGACCATCAGGTCAAAGTTTTTGTGTCCAGTACTTTGGTTAAATATCTGCAAAAGTAAAGACATTCCCCTAAACTGTTTAGTGTTAATGAGCAAATATTAGCATGCTAACACACTAAACTAAGATGGTGAACATGGTAAACCTTATAGCTGCTAAACATCAGCATGTTAGCATCGTCAGTGTAAGCATTTTAGTAATCTGACATTAGCATTTAGCTGAAAGCACCTCTGTGCCTATGTGCAGCCTGACAGAGCTGCTATAGCTGTAGACTCTTAGTCAATTTCACTTCATCTCTAAAAGTATATCCTAAAAGTGCACCTTGCTTTAAATTTGTCAAGAATGAACTTCCAGTCTCAACATATATTATAATTTATAGTGAAACAGTGAATAGAATATATGATCTCACTTCTGTACTGGTCTTCATAGGTCTGATCTGGTGTTAGTCCTCCAGCTATCCAGCATTTATTGTTTTTAAATGCTACCAGAGCTTGCTGCTGTTGTGCACGAGTGAACTCGAATGTTGTAAAACTGACTGAGAGATTTTTGCTTCCAGCTTGTGGAGGTTGAAACAAATATGAGGCATAAACTTTCAACTAGACTGGAAAACAGGACAATGGTTAAAGCAATACCTCGGCATTCTGGGAAATGCTTTCTTGCCGGGAGTCAGATGAGAAGATCAACACCAGTCTAATATCTGTCCAGTAAAAATAGGGCTACAGCCAGCAGTTGTTTTAACTTAGCTTAGCATAAAGACTGGAAATAACAGCTATCCTGGCAACTTCACAGTGACGACAAGACTTCAGGAAGTTACTGCTCCCAGCCAAGAAATAGTAATAACCCCCTTAAAACCACCACTTATTGTTTTCAATCTTCAGTTTGTTTACAGGTGAAAAAAACAAACTATAACATGTTAATAAGTGACCTGTAGAGGGGCTTGGACAGGGCCAGGCTAACTGTTTCCCCCTGCTTCCAGTCTTAAGCTAAGCTAAGCTAATCACCGGCTCACTCTAGCTTCATAGTTAACGGACAGATATCGACCTTCTCATCTAATTCTCAGCAAGAAAGTGAATGGGTGTATTTCCCATGTTTTTTAAACATGAACTAATAATTCTTCTGCTGAAGAGCTGCAGGGCTCGCTCCGTGCTCTGCTTTCCATACCGTCTGTTCCTGTGCCAGTCCTTCTCCTGCTGTAGGTCTGCTGTGTGATGGGGCGTGCAGGAAAAGGATTGGGGGCACATTTCACACCTTGGGGGCAGCTTGGTGGGGGGTTGGCAGCGGCTTGATGAACAGAGTGCACCTGGATGAGAGTTGAGGTCCCCAAGCCTCCCTGGTACGGACACGGTTTACAGATCAAAGCAGGGTAATCCCTGCTTCATCCAGTCACACACTCCTCCTACGCCTTCTCCTCCTTCGAGTCCTTGTAGTGTTTCATCTCCCAAACTCCTTCCCCTCAGAAGCTTGCTCTGCTTCTTCGACAATCTGCAAAGTGCTCTCTACGAGACACACCTCGTCCTCTCTCCTATGTTTGAACTACCTGTTTCCCCCGATGCCCATGGTGAACCCTGAAGCCCTGGCTGTGGGATTTTCTGACTCATTAGCTCTGCTCAGTCAAGTGGAGCAGCCTGCAGATTCCTTCCAGCCAAGTTCATCAACCCAGCCAGTGGCTCCGACTGTGAGGTGATAAGAGAAAGGGGGCTCCAGCCATCGGACCCCGCCGCGACTTTGTTTAGTGTGAAATGAGATGAGGAGGAGGGGGACAAGGAGGAGCAGTACAGGAGAAGATGGGAGTGCTAATCAAGGCCTGCAGATGGGTTTTGATGCAGTCGGATATGGGCAGCGGGGCAGCACCGCACCCTAACGCAGTGCAGCGTATTTAACACAGCTTAGCAGTGTAGTTACGGGAGTGTTAACGCCTGTCAGTTATACGACTGCTCGTCTTGGCAGCAGGTGTCTGTTTGACCCTGGGTCTAATGTGCAGACGGTGTCCTGTTGACCTGGACTGTTTGAAGCAACACAACTAGCACAGAACAACATGGAAAGAAGGGGAACACCTTTTCACACCGACATTCTCAAAAGGTTTACTGTTGACCCTAACTGTTAAAAGGATGATGGTTGCTCTCATCACATGTTCTCTGGCATTTGAACATCGGCTTTTTGGACGTATCTGAAGTAAAAAAAAAAAAAATGTTGAAAAGGCTTGCAAGGTTAATTGTTCTGAAGAGACATGGATGTGTGCAAAGGTTTATCATCTGAAATCTCCTCCCAATCTGGCTGCATTTGGCTTTAAAAGAATACTCCACCACAAATCTAGCTTTTGATAATCCACACCTTACTACCTGTAGGCATAACAGGTGTCTCTGAAAAGCTTGTAGCTTTGCCTTGTCATTGCCTTCCAAAATTCATGATCACAACACCAATTCATGAGTATTTTTTGATCTGCCATTCTCATTCGCATTAATTCATCTTTTTTGACCACTTGGGGCAGCACAACAAGCCGTAAACACAACACTAACCTTACAAAGTTGATGTGATGATCCAGCAGACACGGGGCAACATTTTGTAGTCGTTTCAAGTCGTGTTTCTGGCCAATTTTCACTGTTGGTTTACCTCTGTTTGTGCTCTACCATCTCCTGAGAGAAATTTCTGGCTCTTTAGCAGCTAAACGCTCCACTATCTTCACCAGCTAGACGCTAACTGTGTCTGTCTGCCGTTTGACACTGAGCAGGTGGGTTAATCTGAGCTTTTTTGGGTGCCTCCTGGTGCTCCTGGAAAATGTGGTTGATGAGAGTGGTGAGTGTAAACTGAAACAGTGAGGTTGCAAGCCGCACAACCAAAACAGTGAGCTAAAAAGCACTAAAACACTCAGTGGAGCTGAGGGCAATGGTAGAGTCAGCTGATAATTCCCTTTAGGTTTGTTACTACAAGTTTCACATTACACGTGGTAATTTTTTTCATGGTTAAAACAAAACTATTGATTAGTGTAGCTTTGAGGTTTGGTTAGGTTTATGTAACTGAAACTACTTGGTTAAGCTTAATGAAAGGTTGTGGTCACACAGTTTCACTGTGCTTTAACAGTGTCACTCTACTTTGCCTCTGAGAGACAACAATCACATGACCACAAAAGTTCCCTGTCAAGTTAACCTAAATATAGGTTGTCGTAGGCACTTGAACAAATGGCCATTGCTGTCATTTTTCATTCTCTGCAGGAGTGGTTTGAGTGGTTTGTATGGTAGTTATTATCATTAAGTGTTTTTGCTGTGAAACTGGGTCACCATTAGAGTCTATTGTAACTATTGTACTATACTATAGGCAGTGAGTACTTAAAAGATATTTTGTTAAGGTATAGAGTTCAGAGTTCAGATCTTTAGATGTAAGTCTGTCATTATTTTCCATTCATGATTTAAATTGCAGACCTTTACGCTCAGGCCTCTGGGGATTATGTACTTTAAGGCTGCAAGAGGACAGAGGTCAATCACATACTTCTGTTTGGTCAGGGGATTCACAGGGTCCCTCTGTTGGACATTTACAGGAAGAACTCGGAGCTGCCTGTTAAACACTCCCTGCTACGAGAAGACATGGCCCAGCACCCGTGTTACTGCACAGCACAAACCTCACAGGTCAGTAAAGCTACTGTACAGCAGGTATGTGATGGGCGTGTGCTGATGTAAGTACTTGAGCCACTGTATTAGATTCCACACAGATTTAATGATTCAACAACAAAGCTTTGCCAGCAGAGCTCTGCCTTTTTCTATTTGACCAGGCACTCCTTGAGCCTTCCTACCTGCTCTCGGATCAGACCTAAATACAGTAAGTATAAATGGCAGGACTGTTGGGAGAAATGGGCCAAGGTGCTGAAACGATTAAATCTCTTCCTCCTAATGGGAATACTTACCAGTTTCCTGCTTTGTTTTACCCATTTCTGGACTCCTGTCTCCAATGTTGTTCACAAATGTGCGCCTTATTTGTCTTGGCACTGGAGCCATTTTTGTTCAAGAAAAAAACAGGCGAACAACAAGGCTTAAACAGATATAGCCCTGTGAAAGGGGAAGATCAAATGTCCTTGTCTCCATGCTGTAAATAAATGCAGAGGAATTAGAGCGAACAAGCAGCCAGCATGGTTGTTTAGCTCTGAAACACCACTAGCGACACACAACACACACAGGAAATGAAAATGATAAGAAACTGGCAACGATCATTAAAAGTATGGCAGTTTTTTTTTTTATACAATTTGCAACACATAACAGTTTTGCAGACAGCCATCTTGTTTCATTTAGGTGCATTCTCAACAATTTAGCCTTTGTTTTCCTTTGTGTTCTCCAGAAGAGAATGCAGTCAGTGTGTAAATCCACCAGCAGGCACTTCACAGAACATGCTGGGCACAGATAATAGCTAAATGCCTTCATCTTTCACGCCACAGGCTACTCATTTAGAGGAAATTGTTCACAGATCTTAACTTGATCACTGTCTTGATCAACAAAGAGGTTTCTTTCCATTTAATTCACTTGTGGACTTTGTCACTGACTTCATCTCGGTTTGCTTTTAGTTTGGACGCGTTCATGTATTTCTTTTTTTTTCTGTGAACCTGAGCTTTGTGCCAGAGGATTTGGTCATCTGTTTCTACTGTCATGTAAAGTGATGGTGACTGAATTGCCAGTGTAATGATTGAAAACTTCCAAAACTTACCAAAAATTAGATGAGAAGATTGAGCTCATCTCTGTCCATTAAATATGAGGCTGCAGCCAAGAGATGTTACAGTAGCTTACGTGTAGCTCAGCATAAAACTTGGAAAGAGGTTTTTCAGTTTTTGTTGGGGCTACACATACAAGACATATTGTGTTAATTAGTGAAGATAGAGGTGGTGGTGGGCTCATGCACTTTGGATAGAACCAGGCTAGCTGCTTACCCCAGCTTCCAGTCTTTATGCTAAGCTAAGCTAACCATCTCCTGGTTGTATAGTGGTATTGATCTTCTCAGCAAAACTGGTTGGATAACCTGAAAAATTGATTGTTATCGAGCTAAAAGCAAAACATATTTCTTAATTCCTGAAAAGTTTATTTTAATAAGATTTTCTTCCTATTATTAGATATTTAATAGCAAAATTTTGTTCATATATAAAGTGCAATTACAAAGACAGTTACAAAGGTACAAACGAAGAATAGTCTTACAGTAGTTAGTAGTAGTTAAGTTATTTTGGGGAACATTTATTCTGTCTCTTTATAGATCTTATTACATAATGTAACCACAGCTGACATAACCAAAGTCTTGGCCAGTTTAATGTTTGGGTTTCCGTTGAGTCCTGTGTCCAGCAGAGCCAGTCAGCTCAAAACAGTCTGGAAGTCATGATGGTGATGACCTCAGGGGTATCTCCGTCTAGACTGTTTGGATAAATCTTTTATTTTCAGGTTCGCAACAGGATATGTTCCCAGATATTCATGTTGTTTTAATCACAGCTCCAGCAGGAAGAGGAACCACAGCACGTGTACAAAACATCGATCCGTCTTTGAAAACGAAATGGGTAAAGACATGCAGTAAGATGTCCCACTGGGCCACAAGCACTGAGCAATTTATCAACAATTTAACATCTCAGCAGTGTCTTATTGGCAAATATATTAGGGTAAAATCAAAATTAAATCAAAAGCTCTTTGGTTGCCAGCGAAGTAGAATGTTTTGAGTCATATTCAATTATTCAGTAATTGCTTTGTTTCTGTCAATGGAAATACTGACAGTGTACTAACATGCTCCATTCAAGTAAGTTAAGTTATAGAGTCAATTCAGTGATCACATTTAATACTCAAAATCATAATAAATGTCATAATAATTCAGTTCGCAGACACATTCAATAATACACATACAATATCAAACTTAAAGGATAAAGTTGACTTTATTTTTTTCATTTTTTTTCCAAGAGTCAACAAATCCCATGAAAACACCAAAACTTACAACACACTAGACAAGTCCATCTCTTGGTATTTTCCAGTTTCTTTACCCTGTACCCTGGCTTTCTGCTCCAAGCCCATTGGTTCCTACTGAAGATGTAAACTTTGAAAAATGTGTCCTGGATATATAGTTTAATTTTATAGTTCAGTGGTTTGCTAAAACAGCTGGGCACTATAGTTTTAGCAAACAATTTTCAAACAGGAGAAGATTTGTTGGGGACTATTTTCAGCTGCAGATGAACAGATATTTGGAGCACTAGTGATTATTTACTGTACAGCAGCAGGACAGTGGATGTGGGATTGACTTAAAATAATCTACAGTGCCCATGTTAATGAAGCAACATGTCAACCAACAGTTTGCAACAACAAAGGCCAAACAGGCTATACATATTAGTATAGGGTCAGTTCATTGTTGGTTTTGGTCTTTTCAAAATTTGTTGAAAGAATATAAAATATAGCCTTTAAGTAAAAATTTTACTGTCAGTTTTGGTTTTCACACAGGGGGAAAGTACTGAAAAACAAATTTGAGGTAATTTGACCCCTTACTAAATAGCAGTGTTGGGCCTCGTGTTATGAGTTGTTTCCCGTTCCAACAAAGAAACATTTCCCCTCTAAATTTATCAGATGGTTTCATTTAAATAAGTGTTCGAGGTAAAAGTAAAATGTCCATTATTTCACCCAAAAAAAATAGGTAGAGAAAAACTGGATACAAATTTGTTATGCAGAACTTTGTTTTTTCTTCTTTCCTACCCCAGGAATCATCATAATCCCTTGAAGGTTGGGAACCACTGGACTAAAATACTGAACTTTATATGAAACAGTTACAACTAGCTCCACTTCAGCCAGCTACAACAGTAAAATGCTACTTATGCATTCATGCATCAGTATTAACAATCTAATGATGTCATATATAATAATATATCAGTCACAAAGGACATTATTCTGCAGAATGAATACTTTAACTTTTTTAACTTTTGAAACTTTAAATACATTTTGCTGATAACATTTCTGTACTTTTACTTAAGAAAGAGGTTGAAAACATGACTTTTACTTGTGCTCTAATGGGGTATTTTACCATTGTGGTATTGGTACTTTTACTTAAGTAAAGGATCTTCCACCACTGATCAAATTTGACTTGCAGCACGGAGACTAAAATGTATTTTATGACTTGCTTAATATCTAACAGGAGGAAACAATTACTAGACTTAAATGAAGCTCTTGCAGATCTGAGCGCAGAACTATTCATCTATGCAGATATTTCATTAAGCTCTTTATAGGTTTAACAGTTCAAGTCTCTTATCTCAGAACACTGACCAGACTTCACTGACTATCTCATTCATAATCAAACAAGAGTCAAACCTGGGTCTAGATCAGGGTTTTCCCCGGATGTCTCTGATTTAGGGTCATTGAGAAATATATGAATGGAGCCCTTTCAGCCAGTTAACTCACACTGTAGGAAATTCTTAATCTCATGTCCTTTTTAATCCAAGAAGTGACCTAAGGTTTTGCTCTTTTATGTCTACAGTATGTAATACTGCTCCTGGCAGCCAGGACAGCATACACATATGAGGTAATGATGATGAAGTCTTTTGCTGCGAGCCAGCCACACCAAACCTGGCTGTAACCCTGATAGCAAACACATGAGGTAGTGGTGATTGTCCATCTGTGTCTGGAGCCTGGCTTTTTAACCTGTGTTCTGGCTGACAGGTGGCACTGCTTTGCCCCAGTGGACAGAGAGGCTGCGGGGCAGGAAGCCTGAGCTATTTTTTGCCTTGGTGACAGTAGACAGTGACACAGGGCAGCTGATGGATAGAGTGTCTGAGCTTAAACTAGGCCTGACATGCAGGGAACAAAAGGTCTTTCCCACCCATGAGTTGCTGGTAAAAGAAACACAGGACATGTTCTGTTTGGTGGAAGTTAATTTACTGTGAAACATAAATCTCATAGTATTCCTATTTTAGTTTTAGCATCTTTGTTGTTTTGGTTTGTTTGGTTTTTATTTATTTTTATGGCAAAAAAATAAAAAACTCTTGATGAACCCATTTTTCACCACCTGCCCAGCACCAAACAACAAACAGACAAAGTTAGTGACTAGCTGGTGAACATAGGGGAGCATTCAGCAGCTTAAGAGCCAGATATTTCCCTCAGGAGTTGGTGTAAACAAAAACAAGACCTAAGAGAGTTCTCCTTATCTACTGGACGTGTTAACAGGCAACTGTTTGCTAACAAGTTCAACATATCAACATAAAAAGGTGATAATATATTAGAGTTGTGTTTACAGCTTGTTTCCACTGTCCCCAAGTGGCCAAAAAATTAGTTATTGCAGCTAAGCATTCAAGCTTTGAAGCATTCAAAATCTATCTTGTTTTTATTTGACCAGTTTGGGTCACACTGCAGATAACAGTGATCATCATATAGTACCTGATTTGAAATATCGACTAACTTCACTATTTTTTACACATTTTATATCCAAGCCAGCACTTGCACAATTTGAAACTGATCTACTTTGTCCAATTTTGGCTCAGATGTCGAATCCTGTTTGCTTCTTGTTCATGTCTTCTCCTCTTCCTCCTTGAGGGTGTTATTGTGGAAACCCGGGTTCACAGCGGGTCCTCTTCTCCGGCAGCAGTAAATGTATGTTGTCCCCCCCGCTGAAACTGGGAACAATTTTCTGTGCAGTTGTTTCTAATCTCCAGCAGAACACGGTGTTTTTGTGTGTTTGCTCTCCAAAGAAATAAATAGTAAGTCTGTTTTTCATTGTTTATGTTTGAAGTTTTGACTAGATGCACTCGGGCCTCACAAAGGGTCTGCACAGCTGCCGTTTCACGCACAGGTAAGAAGAAGAATGGAAGATGTTTTAAAAGAGGAAGAGGAGCTGGTTTTTCCCTCGGATGGCCTCACAGGGGCTGTCCACGCCTATTGAAAGACAGATATTAATCGTCAAAACATTCACACATGTAAAAGCCATAAAACCTATCACAGAAAATAAATCAGGATGTTTCCCAAAGTCCTCTTTCTCTGGTTTCTCTGAGCACTCCACCGTTGAAACCTGTGCCAGATAGTATTTTAAACATTCAGAGTGTTTGTTTAAATCCACTTGGAGTAGCAGATGTGGCGTGTATATTCATAGAAAAGTGTATTGGCTTAAAAATAGCTTATCTTTCTGAGATTATCGGAACTTTTTGGCGCTCACACTGACTCTATAGCTAAGCAGGCTAAGTCCAAAATCAAAGAGAGAGAGCTCAAGAGGCCAGGGATGCTTCTGTCTTCCAAATCCTGCGGAAGTCTCGCATGGGAGAAACCCGATGGTCCATTTTCACTGAGCCACCATGCTCAAGTCTGATGTTGTGACAGGTGTCGGTGGTAGGGCTCCTTAGCACCTTTAAAAACATCCTAATCTCTCCCTTTGAATCTGTGAGCCGATGTGTGGGCAGACAAGAGGCAATTTGTGAACTCCAGTTCTCTCATGAACTTTGTCTTTCAGTGAAAAGGGGACAATTTACCTTCCCTTGAATGACCTTCTGCTAAAAGCCATAATCAAATGATGAACGATGGTCGACTGACGAGCAGAGGGCCGGGCAGGGGCTGACCTGAAAGGTAAAGCGGGCCTGTGGTCAGAGCAGACATGTGAAATATTTCTGTCCCTCTTAAAGAACGGGAGAGGCGGCAGCGAGCTGGTGTGAAGTCTTTTCTGGGTTGGACACATGTCACACCCGTGAAGGAGGGACATGTATCGCTGAAGCCCCGTGTCCCGGCTGCCAATACCACCAAGGTCGCTGTTGTGCAGCGCTTCCCTACTGTCTCCTGTTGTCGCTCTAGCACCTGTGTGATCTCTTCTGACAGCTACTCTCTGTCTGAATCTGGACCCAGCTACTGCTACAAACCACTCTCCAAGCATCTCAGTGCACCCGAGTTTAGTTCAGTGTTTGTAAATTGCACTTCAGATACTTCCAAATATTATAAAATGTGTGTTTTCCACACATTGTCACAGAAACTGTTTGGCTGAGGAAGTTTTCCCAGAGTCGTAAACCCCATTTCAGCCCATGCTGAGTAAGACATTCCCTGTTAGCACATGTGCTGATAACAAAACTGAGCTTAAGGGAATGGTTTGATACTTTGGGAAATATTCTTGTTTGCTCTCTTGCCTACACTCTCAGAAATAGGGATACAGTTTCTGTCCACCAAGGTACAGTCTACACTAATGTACCCCCGATGGCTAATTACTGGACCTCAAGGTAACTGTATGTACCTTTTTGAGGGCAAAAAAGCACATATGTGTTTCCAAGCAGTAAAAGGTACATATATGTATTGTTTCTTCTAAATGTTATGGTACAATATCAGGAGACAATGTGTGTTAGGCTAAATATCAAAAAAAAAAGTTAGGTAAAATATTAATTTTACTTTTAGATTTGAAGGTTTTACTGTTTCCTTATTTGTTTAAGGTAGATTTTAACTTGTAGGCTGTGGTTGAGTAGCCTTATAAATAATAAAAGAAATTAAAAAAAAGTGGAAGGTGCTGAATCCTGAGTACAGATATATGACTGATTCACACTGAATTAAATACTGGACCTGTTTTTCATGAGCAAGATTCTGGCAATAAAATGGTATTTTTTCAGACGAACAAATCAGGAGAAAGTGAGTTTGTTCACGCCTAAGGGTACAAATAAGTACCCAATATCAAGGGTTCAACAGCTGTATCTTAGGAGGGTACTGCGCCATTGACAAGCTGTTGTACACGTAAAAGTACAAATTTAGCACATTATTTCTGACAGTGTAGAATTAGATAGATTAATACCACTGTCATACCTCTACTGTAAATAGGAGCCACCAGCAGCTGGCTAACTTAGCTTAGCATAAAGACTGGAAACAGGGGAAACAGCTAGCCTGGCTCTGTGCAAAGGTAATAAAATCCCCCTACCAGCGCCTCTAAAGCTCTATTTAACACCTTAAATCTTCTTCGTTTAACCCATACAAGTGCATAAATAAATTGCACACAGCCCCCTTACATGCCAAACTATTTCTTTATGCTAAGCTAAGTTAGCTGGATGCTAGCAAGTAGCTTCTTACAGACATGAGAGTGGAACTAATTCTCGCCAATAAAAGAATAAAAAAATAAATAAATGTTGAACTTTTCATACATTTAATCCACTTATCAAAGACTATATCTATACTATTACTTGTGTTTTATATCATTTTTCATGTTATTTACACCCGAACCATGATGTTTTCCTAAAGTTGTTTTCGTGCCTAAACCTAACCGCGTGGTATTTGGACGCATCCGCTCTCCACAGAAGTGAATGGTAAGGATTGGCGTATCACTTGCACACAAAAGTTGACTTTGGCGTATGCACTGCACGCTATTTAAAGTGTAAAAGTCGTGTTATTTGTACGTATATTGGAGAGACCGGGTTGAATGGTTACAGTGAATGCAGGAATTATTAGGAGAGATGATATCTGCAGCAAACACAGGATTTGGGCACTGGACACATGCGTGAGGATTCATAAGATTTCAAAGCATAACAACGGTTTTCTTTGTGACTTTATGAATCTCCATCGATTGTTCAACACTTTATCCAAGCGTAAAGCTTATCATCATCAGCGCTGGCTTCACTTTACACGAAAAATACACAGGATCAGGCCTAAATTACCCACAGCCTAATGGTATCACTGGAGATAAGAGAGAACATGCCTTTCAAGCCATTCCCTCAACCCTCTCGAGAAATGAAATGGGATTTTGTATGAGGAACATTGTAGTAAGCAAGCATAAAGCCTCTCTCTGTTCCACAGCCAGCTCCTCGGAGAATTCACGCCAGACAGAGGATCAGCTCCAGAGATGAAAGTGAGGTCAAGGTGGCTTTTTTTCTCCTCCTCCCTAAATCAAGCTTCTTCTCTGGCTCCTCTCTTCTCCTCTCCTCTCCCCTTCTTTCCCCTCATCCTAAACGGAGAACAGACAGAGCTCTGGAAAATGAGGGATAATGATGTCAAAGAGGTTTGCCAATTTTTGGCCAAATTGGGCCAGGTTGTCTGAATAAAGAAACTTCGACAGGTGTTTTACCACCTTTGTTGTGATGAATGGATTTTTTTTTTTTTGCAATAATTCTACTTTTCTTTAAACAGTTTTATTGCTTTCATAATGATCCAAGTATGCAGTTGTATAATTTGTGGTGCAAAATGCAGTGATGTGCCTACAACCACTCACCTCACAAGCTTTTTAAAGGAATTTTGGCGCTTATTTGCTGTCTTGTTGAGAGTTAGATGAGAAGAACGATACTTTCATGTCTGTAAGCCAAATATGGAGCTAGAACCAACAGGTGGCCAAAATAGTCCTGCACATAACCCACAACTTGTTTTTTTTTTTT
>NTHP01000259.1:592859-639205 GCA_003416845.1 Oplegnathus fasciatus | reverse complement strand
TTTTTTTTGTCCTCGAGAGTGAAAATGAGAGCCTTATGGGAGAACTGAGTTGACTGAGAACAAGTGTGGCCTCCCTTGAATTCGCTGGGAGAGTTAGTGTGTATGCATCAGTGGTTAACTGGCTCCTGAGCTCCAGACAATCACCCACTGTTGCAGGAATTGCTGCTCCATTGCTGGCAGTGGTTGGACTGTATAGCCGCAGAGACTCACATACTGTACACTTGACTGAGAGCATGCTGTCTCCTCAACGTTGGCTAGTAGCTCCCATAATAAGTTGATGATGCAAGTTTTTCAGGAAGTGGAGATGGGCTTTGTTCACTGGAGGAGGGGGTCTAGACTAATGGCTGATAAAAATGCTAAATGTTTTTGCCTGGTTTAGTAAAACAGTGGTTTGTTTTTAAAGTAATATTTGGAACCTAATTAGTCTTAGTGTCAGTGTGGCTGCCTAAAGTCCATAGTGCACTTTCATTTTTTGCACCTGTGCTTTAATGATACGTGTGTTCGGTGTAGTGTTGCTAAGGTGTTGGATACATGGTTTCTCTGTTATTCTGAATATTAATGGAAACTGAGGAGGGTACTGTATTGGTAATGGGGCATAACACTTACTGAGAGTAGGCTACTACAGGTAAACTATATTTATATGAGGATGCAAACACTGCTCTTATGTGTCTGGACCACGAACAAGTCTACTGTGAAGGTACAACAGACAATGTTTCCATGTAGCATGTCATTACTCTCCAACTGTTGTTGTCATTACATGATGTACAGAGATCGCCATGGGGCTACCATCACACTTACTGTAATTACCTATAATAGGCCACTCATCTTTTGTGCCATCTTCCATGTGTTCCAGCTGAAGAGTCTTTTTGTAAAACATCAATTTTTGACTTTTTGCTTTGACTTTGAGCTCACTTGAATCCTATTCAGTTGGTATAAGATGAAACTTAAAAGAGCAGTTCACCCAAATTAAAACAAAACAAAACAATACCATGTCCCATTTATTGGTATCTAGCCATGCAGCGCTTTGAGAGCTCTGGCTCTAAAATGTATATGCCACCACCCCATTATAATGGAGGTGAGTAAAAGTTGTCTGTGGGACTCAATCATTAACAAATTGATTAACCTTCACAGACATTTGAAAAAACTTAACAGCAAAGTGTCTTACAAGAAACAATGTCAGGACTCAGGATAATCTACAGACCTCACTGTGAACATTTCTATTAGGAACTATTTTCTGCCCAAGCAAGGTTTGTTGATAGGCAAGGTGCTGCTAGGTAGAAAAATATGTTTTCTTTTTATTTGTGTGAACTAAACCTTTAATGATCACAGCTGTGAAACTGACTAAAAATAAGAAATACGTTGATGGTTTCAGGAGCTAAATAACTTCAGATTATTCTCACTTGTAAGCCTGATTATCCTTGAAAAATAATGCTTGGTGGGATCACAGCCTGCCCACCATCTTGCTGCAGTATACTCACCTTCTCCACACCAGTGGCTGTAGGGATTTTGGCCTGTCTGTTTGAGTGAGTGTATTTAACCCTCCTAACATCTGCAGGTCCCCCCACAACAGGAAAAGGGCAAACCAATAAAGGCCAGTGGAAGTTTACTCACAGCCCTTTGTCTGCTCGCTGTCTTGTGGACTAAGTCAATCTTTACTCTGGTCTGCAGTGACCTCTTGACTCCAGTCACCCTCCTGAGTGAGCACAAACATGCACCATGCTCGGCTCTTTGTTAAAGAAGAAGCATCCGGACATGACATACTGGTCTTAGAAAATTATATTTAAATGTATATTTTTATTCATCAGTTGCCTGGGGTAATTTAGAAATGTATCAGATCTGGAAAGTATTTCAAGCCCTGGCCCGAGAGGAACATCAAGTCAGGCAATTGAGACCTGGAAACTTGTTGACCTGCTAATTTTTGCTGATGGCCATTTGGACATGAGAAGAAGACAAGCCCACTTAGTGCCTCCATAATGAAGTAATTATGATCAGCATACAGGTGCTAAAGCTGAAACACGGCCAGTAGGAGCAGACATTGGCTGTGGATCAGTTACTCGTTCATGTCCAGGAATGTGTTGGTCGAGATTGAGAAGCGAAGCATGCAGGAACGGAACACCTGATTAGCAAGAAACTCAGATGTTTTCATTGAGAGAAATATCCGCTTGTTCTTAGCATGTGAACAATGTGTGTGTGTGTGTGCGCGATGCTGGGTTTTAACAAGAGGGATCTACTGCATATATGATGGATGTAATTTTTGCTCTCACAGCTTGACGTCTTGGCAAAGCGACTTCTATTAAGAGCCTCAGAGCAGCTCCTCAGAGCACTGTGTCAGTTTATGTGTCGGAGTTATTGCCTTTCCTCTGTTTTGAATTCCACTACATTTAAAACTAGGGCTCAACTGAACCACATTTTTGCCAAGGGGGCATATAACAGTGGCGGTTGGACAAATACTCCAAGGTCAAGCTCTATAAACCTCAATTTTCTGAATAATGACTCCATGTGGAGCACTTCTAAAGAGTACTACATCTATTGTTGTGATATTCTGAAGGCAGAAACAATCTTTTGTTTGGATGCTCCAACATGTCCTTACAAATCAGGGAACCTTTGCAGCAAAGGCAAAGTAAAGTGGTTGGCTTTGTGCATGATTTTTACCCCCAACACAGATCAACAGCAATTTCACTGGTATCCCTTCCTTTTTGCTTATTCCCTCAAGAAGTTAAACAATTCAGAGTTGCTTGGAGAGATTAACAGCTTTGCATGCTTTGTTGCTACTAATGGATTTGGTAAGTGGCCTGCCAAATTAGACATGTAAACAGTATGCTGCGAATGCCACTGCTCACAAAGTCACCCCCTAACAGACACCAATGATGTACCTAAGAAAATTGTTTCCCTTTCCTTATGAGGACTGTAAACAGAACTTAAGTGAGTTTTCTCCTATTTGCCAAGCCAAGTCGAGCACTCTCCATTTGCCCCTCAGCCTTTTCCTCACTTGAATGAACCATTGTTAGGGATCCAAGCTAATTTTGAGGGGAGAAAGGCAAGATCTGTTGCTGCTGGAATGATTCATTGCCGAGGGGAGTTTTAAGTTGTGATTATTTATAGTCTTGACATGACACCCACTCCCCACATAGTGGTATTTCCCTTAGTCAACAGAGCAGTGTTTGGGGAGCTTTGTCTTGCTTTCAGCTGTCTTTTCCATTAACTGCAAGGACTGGAAAGCATGTCATAGTGTGCTGTCACTTAGACAGAGATTTACCTCAGGATTTAATAAAGAAACTGCGATACCGGTAGCTCGGCATGTAGCCCATGTCCTGGATATGAGTCCAACTCTTTATAACAAAATAAAAAGCTGTTAACACAAAGTTCCCCAACTGATGCTGAGACAGACAGATGGCAAACGGTAGGAAAACTCCCACCACTTGTTCTTACGTCACTGTAGATGTGCTGAAGCGATGACTTGAGTCTGTTTGGTGGCAGAGCCTCAGGGATGCCTTAAATAGCCCTGAACAGGGAGACTGCGTGACAGACAGGCAGAAAAAAGCTGTCTGAATCAGCATCAGATGGCCCCACTTGACACTCCAAAAGGGAATGTTAAGTGTTATATTTAGTTTTTTTTTCTTTTTTGGTCTACTTTTAAACCCTGCCAACTTTTAAGCAGAACCAGCTACCCGTTGGCTTTATAAATGTCAGTTTTATCCTCTCTCAAGAGATGAATGATTGTAATCATATATTCTCCACTCGTTTTCCTCTATTGCTTTTTCCTGCATTTGGGGATAAGTCTCTTTTCCCGGCCGTGGAATGTCGCACCACTTTCTCGATGGGGAACAGGTGACAGACACAGCTCGTAGTGTTTCTACTAAGAGTCAACCTTTTTCTTTTCTGTTTTCTGTTGTTGGCTTCTCATTCTCTTTCTGTTTTTTTCCCCTGTCTGCCTCTGTTTCTCTTTCTTTTGCTCAAGTCTTCAGGGCCGCATTGCTCCGGGAAAACAAACATGGCTGCCTGTCTGTTCGTCAAACAGGGCCACACAAACACTGGTAGCCTCTTTGCTGGGCTGATCTGGTCCTCAAAGGCCATGAAGGAGAGATGTTTGTGAGACAGCTACCACATAAAAATCCCTGAAGGTTTAAGGTGCGACAGCAGCCTGTGATTGATAGTACTCATTCTGGTAGTCTTACGTAACTGCATATTAAAATAGCAGGACTACTGTCTCCTTCTGTCTTTTGTACTACCACCACACTGTGTTGAAAATCATCACGCTAGTTGCCAGAAGCCACTTCAAGTTGTGTCAGCAGCTGTTACTATGTACAGGGCTGTCGATGTGATTGATTTGGTTCAAATGTACAGAGTATGCTTTGAAGCTGTACATGATGAATGCTCAGTAAAGTATGTGCGGGGTTATAGTTGTAGGAGAAAAGAGATGACATAACTTGACTAGTGACTACTGTAACAGTTGGACTACTGTTTCATGCAAAACTAAAAATCTAAAAATATTTCAGTGTGTATGCAAACTTTCCCACATTTACAAAATAGTTATAATTCAATTTTTCAGTTAATGTTTGGTGGTTTGATTTATTTCGGTGGTTGTATTTGGTAGTTTGTCACCAGCTGGACATCAGAGCAGAACATGAAGCAACAACATTATACAATTCTGTACCTAAACATTTAAAAACACAACCCCATCTCAACAAATAACTCTAAAACGTTATTGTGGTTGGAGGCACTGCTGCTTACTCTGCTTTTTCACACCTCTACTGATTGACAGTGTCAGTAAATGTTACATGGCATTATATTGGTAGGATACCCACAAGGATGGCGAGACTGTGTAACGAGGATGACACAACATGTTCTGCCATCTTTGCTGTAGTTTTAGAGACACAAATAAAAGATTTCACCTTAAAACTGTGGGAATAAAGACTGAAAACATGTGGACCCCCCACAGTTATACTTGGTGGTCTGTGTAATCCCTGGCCTGAGTGTGTGCTTTCTTAGGAAAGGTAAAAACCTATATCTAATTTAGTAAATTTTATTTATTTTACAGCTGAACTGAGTTGAAGATACCAAACATTCATTAAATCTCGACAAAAAAGAGGAGAGGACGGACACAGAGTGTACATTATATGAAAATGAAAACAATGAACAATGTTATCATTTTTACACTTAGTGTTAATGCACATGCAACCCATTTCCAACTGGTATTAACAGAATCTGTATGTGAAAATCTCATCTGAATAAGGAAAAACAAATATCAATGGAATGAGTAAATGCACACTTTCCCTTTTACTGATTGGACACAGTACATGCTGCCCTTCCAGCTATATGGTGGGCAGTGCCACCTAGAGGTGGGGTCAGTGAGGGTCAAAGGACTGACTCTCCATGAATCTATTATACTGTAAAGTCCCAATACTCCATATATGAGTAATATAGGTCCTAATATCTCAATGTATGATTAGAAAGTTTGAAATAAAAGAGAAATATTCTAATTAGTGGAATATAAGTAAAAGAATATGTTTCTTTCAAGTGTTAATAAATGCTGTGCTTTTCCTTTATCTGTTTTTAGCATGATGCCATTAGTGTATGAAGACGGAATTTGTGCTATATTACAGATACAATATTTTGTAGCTAGAACACTGTTATCATGTACATGGTATTTGTGGCTTTTCAGAATATAAGCAGATCATTGTCTCCTTAAAAAAGGTCTGGTTGACAACCCCTTTAAAGAGCTTTGGGAATGAAAATCCATGAGGCAAAGTGCTCTTTACAAGTTGGAAAAATGAATCTTAAAAGGCAGGCGTGACACTTCTGTCTCTAAATCTTAGCTGGAGCTTCTCCCTCTTTGTAGTCATACTGTAGCTTTGCTGAGGCGTGCTTCCATGAACAGCATTAAATTGTTATTAACCAACTATGCCTTTGAGACAAAATCCATCACTGTCTGGAAACAATAAAACATGACACAAAAAGGCTCCCTGCAAGACTATATTTTCAGACATAAAAATGTCAAAGTTGAATGCCTTCGTAAACAGAGGAGTCATGTTGCCTTTTAAGAGGCTCCCAGGTTTCTTTTTTACATGTTCCAACTACTGATTTAAGCCCAATATTGACAAGTAATGGTTACTTTCATTATCAAGTAATGTACTCTATTTTTCTGATTAATCAAAATCACTCAAAAAGGCACATCACAAGTTCCCAGAGCCCAGTGTGTCCTTAGATTGCTTGTTTTGTCCAATCAACAGTCCAAAACCCAACAGTATTCATTTTACAATGATATAAACGATTAATCGATTATCAAAATTGTTACCAAGTAATTTTTTTTTTGGTAAACTCAGTGAAAAACATGAACAGAACAAGAACAATTCAGGTCCATAGCTCATTATATAGCCTGGCAGTTATACAGACACACAAACATACAATCAGAAGCAGAGAGACAAGCTAAAAGTATGGTTAAGTACATGTATACACGCAAAGGGGGCACAAATAGACAATACATGGCTAGCCAGATTACATAATGAAATAATAATACTGATAATAATACTAAAATTATAATGGTAAATTAAAAAGAAAGGGGGAGGGGGGGAAAGAAGAAAAAAAGAGACAAACAAGTCTTTTACATGAAAACCATGGGAAAGAATTGGTTAAAAATCAGTCTTCGCAAGATAAGCTTTATGGGGGTCCCAGATCTTAGAGAAAATGTTGGATTTACCCATAAGGGAGTATCTGATCTTCTCTAAACCCAAAGACATCAGCAGATCTCAAACCCAGTGTCTGAATGGAGGAGTGTCAGGCGATTTCCAAGTTAAAAGAATGACCCTTCGTCCAAGAAGTGTGGCCATGACCACCGCCCCACGTTGAAGTCCGGACAGGGGCAAGTTTACAGGTAAAACTCCAAATAGTGCGATGCTTGGAGAGGATTGAATATTCGTGTGGTGTATTTCGGAGAGTCATTTAAACATCCTGTCCGAGAGTTTTGCAACTAAAGGGCAGTCCCAAAATTGCTGATATAAAGAAGCAGGTTCGATCTTACATCTAATACAGGTGGGATCAAAATTGGGTGCATTAAGACTTATCTTGGCCCTGGACCAATGAACCCGGTGGAGTATTTTGAATTGTATTAAATAATGTCTGGCATTGAAGGACGATGGAAAATATCTGATCTAGTGCCCCATCCCAGGTATGATCATCTAATTCGTCGCCTATATCTGCACTTTCACTCGCAACATCAGTGGGGTCTTCGAAATCACACCTCTTGAGATCTCCGTCATTTGAAGGATGGAGTCAATTATAGTGGGCAAGGGTTTGGAAGCGAAGTTAGGAGTATTAGTTTGAATGAAATTTCTAACTTGGAGGTATCTGAAGTGATGTTTAACTCTAAGGTGATATACTTTGTGGCTGTGCAAATGAGCCGAAAAGATCATTCGAAGTAATTTTTTGTTAATGGACTAATTATTTCAGCCTTAGTTTTGACATTTAACTTATTTTAAGTTTAGAATACAGGCATTGTCTGGTTTACAACATAAAGTGTTTATGGTAATCAGTTCACAACTTAAGTAGTTATAAACGTACCTTCATATTGCAAAGGATAAAATTCATACACAGAGTATATTAGTCTGTACAACTATGAATGTTTTGGTGTTTTTTTTCCCTTATTTTGCCCAGTTATGAAATTTGGGCCCAACATGGACAATGTGATAACATTTGTAGACAAGTTTTAGGTTGGGTCTGTTATAAATTGTGAAAATATACTCGTCTCTAATTGGCTGGCAGGTGTTCATTAAAATCAGGTGAGGTCAAACAGACGTTCCGGTCAGCAGGTTACCATTCTATATCACTGCGCAAGGTCTAAATTACAAGTAACTAGCAACGGTTAACCGTCGCACCCATAACCGTTAACAGGCTTACTTATATTTAACATACTGGCGAAAGTAATTTAACCATACTGTAGGTTAAACTGCCAACAGACAAACTTTAAGAGTAAGTAGAGTGCAGCAGTTATGAGCTGCCCTACAGTAACGTTAAGTAACGGGCGTGGAGGACGAAATGCCGCGAATAGGGCGTTCTTCGCCCCTTGCTTGTTGGGACACCCCGGAGAGAAAGCTTACTGCGCCCTCAGTCATCTGAATGAGACCAATAATGGTTAAAAAAATACGTCTTACCTTCAAGTATGAATTTTCAAGACTTTGAGCGACCTATTGCGGCTGGTAGTGCCTGGAACTGTGTTTGAAAAGCTCGGGAAGAGAGTGAGAATTTGCTGCAGACGTTGCCCATCCTAGTTTGTAAGTTAAGCTAGCTACTGTAAGTTAACGTAACGTTGACTTTAAAGTTACACATTTCTGCCAAAGTAGCTGTCTCTCCTCCCTGTTGTAAAAAGCAAATTTGTCTGCAAATGCCACAACATTGATACTAACTTTGGGTTTACCCGCATTTCGACAAGTAATTAAGGTTAGCTAACGTTAACCTTAATTAACCCTACCTCTCGAGCCTTACCGTTAGCTAATACCGTTGTATGGACGACCGTTATTGCTGGCTGGTTAAGGTAGCTATTTTCTTAGCGCCATCTGATATAACTAACTAATTTAGTGTTATTATAATGTGTGAATGTATTCAACTCTTCTCATGTTATGAGATGGGTAACAGAATCTGTGTACAGGTGGTGATAGGCAACAGCTTTGACAGGTGTTTCATTATATTACAGACGATTATCATGGTGGACATTTTGGTAAACACAAGTGTAGCTGGTTAGCTAAGTTAGGTAATAACATTAGTAACGTTATTATTATTATAATACCATTAATCTTATAAGTTACACCTGTGTTTTTCCTGTCATGACATGTCAAAATGACCACTGTGAGAAAAGTTAATTCCTCTTAAAAGCCCACCCTCATATCCTCAGTTCATATCTTGAGTAACCATTCCTATACTTTCTAAACACATTGCCTACTTGTGCTGTTACAGGGAATATTTCCAACCTCCACTGTCTCAAATAATTGTCCACTGCTGATTATAATATGTTGATGCTGTATGTCACTCTTATTTTGGTGTCATATGTTGATTCTTTGACTAGAGGTATGTCGCTGCTGTTCGACCGGCTTATGGCACAAGAAGACGGTATATCACTCCTCTTCCACAGCCATATAGCCTACCACTGGCATATCTGCTGATGGAACAACAGTGACATAGCTTCTTCACCTGCAACACAGCAGGGACATGCCAATCGTCAGCAGTGGCATATGCCAGCAAAGAATCGACATAATCCGCGGGGGAGTGGTATAAGACACTGGAACATGAGTGACATACTGTCAGCCACTTTGCAAGTGCCATAACCCAGTAAAACGGCAGTGGCATACAAAAACCATCAGTGACATACCACCCACCCTCAGTGTACTCGGGATAATCAGTAGTCATGCATCATGTAGCCAGGATCCCTCCTTTGACAGAGTTTCATACACATGAAAACCACCTGACATGCATCTCTATGATGAACAGCTGTTCCTTGTGTAAGCTATATCACCAGGATTGTAATTGGATGGGAAAAGGGTGCCACCGTTGTTAAGTTGTTAGCAGTGTTGCCTCACAAAAAGAAGGACCTGGCATGAATTTCCAGCACTGGTCCTCTATGTGTGTATTTATCTCTCCCTCGTATTTGCTTTGGTTTCATCCTGGAGTTCTGGTTTTCATCCCAGGCTGCGAGAATCTTGATCAGAAGAGTTCTTAATTAGCTCCACACACTCAATGATCGGATCGTCTACATAGACTACATTTTTATATTTCAATTGGTCGCTGTTAAAATTAGTTAATCTGTTATTAATTTGTGCTTTTGTGTCCCTCTAGGTGGAACTTTATCCTGCTCCTGTCAGTATGCTCAGCAGTACTCTCCGGAGAAGAAGAATACCTAGCTCAAGGTAAACAACAGAACCCTAATGCATAACTAAACATTAGCATTGATGTTATTACTAGAGTACTCTTTTATCTAAACGCCTTTCCCTGTATCTTTTTTGTCTTTGTGAATTACTCTCTGACATTTGATCATCCAGCCATCTCTACAGTGTAATGGATTGCTTTTGTTTATGTGAACACATGTAACGTAGTTTTACCCACATAGTGTTACGCACCTACCCAAGTCAGTATACTGACTCAATTGAGCGGATCGGGTATCAACCACACTTCATTATACGCATTAAATACAGTTTCTTCGTCAGTGCCATTATAATAATATTAGAGTTTCAGCTATTACCTACAATTATTGAGTCATGGCACACCACTCACTCAGTTTTTACCTCTTATTGGCCTCATGCTACCTTAGATAAAAATCATCCCAGTGAGTTCCTTGTAGTGAGGTATACAGACTTTATATCTTGGGAAAGAGAACACTGGTATCAGATTCATACTCAATATTGGCAGATAACCTGAGTTAAAGTTTCGGAAGCGGTACAGGGACAGAAAAAGTGTGATTGGTGCAATACTTAACCTTTTTGGGAAAACATTTTGTAGGGCAAGAAGAAGAAGTACAAAACATGTAGACAATGACTCAAGGTAAATTTATGTTTATTCATATTATATACTGGAGCAAGTATATACAGTATAGGGACAGTGGCTGCAAACAGGAGCTCCTCTTTCTCTGCTCTTCTTCTCATTTTTAACCTTCTCCTGCAACATGTCTGCTCTTGCTCTCCAGGCCATGGCATGCATGTAGAAGCAGCCTAAATAGCCTCTCAACCTCTTACCCAGCTTTTTTCCTCTCAGGGCTCTCATCTCTGGTCCATCAGAGAAGGCTCTAGATATGTTATATGTAAACATGATGTGAAGTACATGATGGGAAGAGCACTCTGGGAAAGTACACCAATCAGTCAGACAAAGAGGAAGCGGAAATCTCAAGTAAATGCTTAGCATGTATTGGTAACTGGTCAGATGCTGGGGATAAGGTGACGTCCATCTGTTTTGTTTTGTTTTTAAACAAAGTAACAAGGATGAGAGGAGTTGAAGGTGAGAAGGGCAGAAGTTAGGAGTTAATAAAAGATAGCACAGTAGATTTTTTTCATCAGGGCTCTGTAGAGTCAGTACGACTTAGTTTCTTTCTAGCCATTGGGACAGTTCAAGTATAATCCCACATATTCCTCGGGAGGAACTTGCCTTCACTCAGCAAGAAAGAATGCTGTCAAAATAATCTAAAGAAAACTCAGATACGTTTTGAATCAGCAGGTTGCACTCTGTGAATTTGTTGAGAGGATATATTGTTTTTTGAGTGACATATCACTGGGCCTCTGCCAGAAATATCACATTTTAATTTAAGCTTGACCTCATGATGAATCCTCACATATTTGTTCACGTCTCCACATGTATGTGCAGTTTCTACTGCCCCTTCCGGAGGAAGCAAACAGCCTCAAGGATCCCCCCTCTTATTCCATGTTGCATTGTCTTCTCTCCACGGTTTTATAGTTGATGAGCCCACTCCGAGCAGGATCAATCCATCATAACGAGGGGAGGAGGAATGCACACAGAGTGCTAGAGCAGCTTGTCTTCACATATGAGACAGGTTAATTGGAATCTGGGCTGACATTACCTCGGGCTAAGAATGTCAAGGACATCTCAGTGCGTGCTTAGATCAGCTGCAGATAGATAGTCTCCCTACCTGGGCTGCAGGATTTATAACCTAAGACGATGTCCTGTATGTCTTATTTCTGTTTGTTGCTCTCTGGCTCTGTCTCGCTCTTTTTCCCTACCTCCCTCCATAGCACTGCAACAGGAAAGAATTCTTTTGTTTTCTTAACAAACACATCTATAACAGAAACAACACTAGTGGACTTTAAGTAATTTCCCCCCAAAAGGTACTACTTCCCTACTAGCTGAACTGTATAACTATTACTATATTACTGTATTATACTCTTCCTGCAAAGTGCATTTCTATGATTTCTAATGTAAAATTTCCAGATTCTGTACGACTGCAGCAGCCAAATGTTTATCCCTTAAAGTTATGTTAAAACTTGTGACCTTAGAGATCCTTCATCTGCTTCAGCCCAGTCATACAGTTGCATGCCACAACTTTCGCAGATCTAGAAATCCATACCTGTAGACTTAAGGCACACATACTGTAGGCCACATACCACTATATTGTTGCTCTTGTGAGAAAACCTGTTATTTCCAAAATGTGAACGTTTCAGAAGTAGTAATAGTAGCCTGGTTTATGCCATTGCATTTGTGAGATTATCCAATCCAAAATTATTTTAGACAATTTATTAACAGCATGTTAATAACATGTGTGTCCATCTTCTCAGTAGTAGGCATATACTGATCCCACTTTTTCTCTCAGGATACTGATTGTGATACCTAAATGCAGGGTAATGCCTGATAACAGCACCAATCCCATAACAATGCTGTTTTCTCTTTGTCAGTTTAAAATCTGTATACCTCACTATGTGGAAGTGATTGGAATCATTCTTTTATGTTTAAGGTAACATGAGGTGATGTAACTACACAAAACTTGACAAGTACAAGTTGACACTTTTTGAAATTGCATTGTTTTAGGTTACAGTAAAAAAAATGGAATTGTGACAGAGTAATAGTAATGAATGGTGATCGAGCATGTCTGACCAATTCATTAAATAAGGTAAATGTCTGCATCCACGCTGATCCAGTTGTTTGGATCGATGTAACAGTGTTTGACAGTACTCACTGCTGAAAGTGTAAAACATGAATAGCTAATTTGATGACGTCAGGTCCTTACCTGCCTTGAAACCTCTGTCATAAATGTTTGGTAACAGGATGACTACTAGTTTTTCTCTCTGTCTAAAATGTTGACAACTTTAAGGTATGACCTATGTGACTGATAATATGCTTTAATTCCTGATTCGTCCTTATACAGTTCTTATACAGCTCTTCCTTATACAAAGTCACCATCTGGTAGCTTGTTCAAACCTTTCTGCTGTCGACATTTAAGAATTTTAAAGTTATTGGCATTTTTATTGATCCCCCAACCAAGGTGAAAGGTCAAAATGTTGTACACGTGCAACTCATCTGAAATAGGCATGATATAGCTTTGATGTCTTGTTTTTTTTTCTTCTAGTGTCTGCATTCTTAACGGTTGTTAACAGTATTAACCCACAATGCTCTCAGTCAGAAAGCAGCCATACAAATCTTTTTTTTTACAGATAAAAAAATAATTGCAGACAATGGTGTAGTTTAAAGCTCTGCTCTGTAGATGCAGATCACTGGTTGAGTTGGTGCATTCACTTCCCCCTCAGTAATACAAAATCAACTAACCCCTCTTTGAAAGTTGGGAGTCGAGAGTTGCTTCAAAGGAAGGTAGTGTCTCTGGATTAGCAATGAAAATACCTCAAACTGCCCCTGAGATCTCCCCACCGAAACGCTGCGAAACACACAGGCTTAAAAAGCTTTCCCGTTCTTAGGCTTCCACATCGCTGGTGCCTCGGTCTGCTAACACACTCACAGATGCACACACTCACTGACGTTGTATTTCTTCTCCGTCTCTCCCCCTTTTTCTCTCACATGTGCACACATGGGTCAGCTTCTAAAATGACTGACCAGTTTACAATTACAATTTGTGTCAGGTATCCTTGTTCCCATTTGTCATATTAACAATGTCATTTTTTATTTTTTTTATGTAACCATCACTTCTCAGTACTGACATATGTGACACATGTGACACATTGCCCTCCAGCCTAGTGACTTGTCTATTGCTCTTTACTTAAAGCCAAAACTGTACAGAATATCCTCTGTCTCCAAATAATTTTTAAGTGCTTTTGCCTGGCTGTGCCTCACTGTCAGCAGACTTAACATAAACTCTTTGAAGAATTACCTGTGGGCATGGGAAAAGAATGACAGGACCATTTGGAGGAAAGCTGCTCTCATGAATCTCTGTTGGCAGACTGATTCAAAAAGGCTGTGAGGACTGGTTTCCTGTATCCTAGTTCAGCCCCATCCCTCTCTAGTCCCCTCCACTCATCTGGGCCACAGCTGCCTATCTGGTACTTGCTTCAAAAGAAAAACAAGGAGGGGTCACCAGCATCATGGCGAGACAGTTGTAAGGGTATAATGTCTCAGTCATTTAACTTGAACAAGGGCAGATTATGTAATGTCCCACATTTGTTTGCATTTGTAGCAATGACGTATTGTTCTTTAATTAAAACTAGCAAAATCTCTTGTCACTGCATCATTTCATCTTCACAAAAGACATCTTGCAGAACAATAGCTTTCATTAAATACAAACAGGCATGATTCATAGCAGTTAGATTTTATTGCCCCCCCTGTAACTACAAGATGCTTAGAATCTGACTATATTTTTGTCAGGATAATCAAAAGATAATTGTCTTTTTTGGTTTGAGATTTTCAATGCTAGATGCCTCCCAAGGATCATTGTAATCTGATAAATAGTTATACAGACTCTCAAATCCTGTACCGTCAGTATGTGCTCTTTTTTTTTATCTATTCCTGTATCAATCCAAGAATTTTTAATTCAGTTTTTTAAAATTGTGGTTCTGGAAATTGTCTTTTTGTTTAACAGCTTAGTTAAATAAAAGTAGAAAAGTAGCAGAAGTAACAGGAAACATGGGAAAAGAGAGAGAGAGAAGACGTGCGCCAAAGGTCCCCAGTAGGACTTGAACTTGACACAGTTACATGAGACTGTTGCTCAGACTGCAGAGCTGCCCGTCGTTATACCTTTTCTTTTAATATTATTGCCAGTTTGGGGTTTCTAACGAATTCAGTGGATGTGTTGTCTTCTGCTGTTACAATACATACTTTTCTACATTTCTTAAAATCCACTGCAAGTACCGAGCTCAAGTCAACATCAAATCCATAGAGACTGACTTACTAATTTTTTATTCCAATACAGTTTCACATATTTAAACTTGTTGATTCAGTCTAGTTAACCATACCATTGTCTCCTCTGTCCTTCAGGAGTGGATATCCTCTATCGATTGGGGATTACAGCTCAAAGCAACACAGACAATCCCTACGAGAGGACAAGCTCACCTTCAACTACTTACACCACTGTTCCCTCACCTGTGAACCTTCCTGTTTCTGGATATGGGGTATTACTCGACTCAAACTCCCTCTATGAGGCTCCAGCAGGCAGTCTGTTCCCGCCGGAGATTGGCGAGGAGTTTTCTGTTGTGGTTAGCCTAAGCTCCTGGCGAGCAAACAATGCATTTCTTTTTAGTGTCAAAGATGGCAGGGACAGGCTGCGTTTTGGCATTCAGCTGCTGCCACGCAGAGTGGTGGTTTACACTGCCGAGAAAGCCCCCATCTACTTCTCCTACAACTGGCAGGATGGGCAGCAGCACCCTTTTGCTGTTGGTGTTCGTGCACGCTCAGTGTCCTTCTATGCGGATTGTGGGGCAGTGCAGCAGCGGGAGCAGACCCTGGGGAGATCTCAGACACTGGGGGATTCTGGAGGTCTCTTCACTCTAGGGAGGATGAACTCCAAAGCGGCCCCATTCAATGGTCGAGTCTGCCAATTAGATATCTATCCCTCAGCCCAAGCTGCCGCGCACTACTGCAACTACCTTAAAACACAGTGCCGGCTGGCCGACACTTACCGATTGCCTTTGCCACATCCTGGTTTGGATATTGAGGCAAATTACCCTCCTTCTAACCCCTTGACGAAGTCCCTTGTTGGAGTAGCAGCTACCCATCATACCCCTGTAAAAGCCACAGCAGCTTTCAAACTGTCCCCAGGTAGTTTGGTCACACAGTATTCAACTCTGAGCCCATCAGTACAACCTCATCTGGGGGACCAGAGCCACATTTCCACATTGGAACCCCTTGCCCACTCCACCACATCCTCGCTTCAGCCTGACAGCCCCACCTTAACCACCATGAGTGGGCGAGCCGCTCTGGATCTCGCCTACAGCACAACTATCACCACTACCAAAAATGTGTTGGCAAAAGGCAGAAGCCCCCAGGGGGACATTGATCACTCTGAAAACAGCACAGAGGACGAGAGCAGCTCCGGGAGCCTGCAAACTCCAGATATCACCCCAGGCCTGATTTCCCCTGTCAGGCAAAGTCGAGTGAAGGAAGGACTCAGGAACAACTCCATCACCAGCTCCAGGAACTCTCGCTTCGTGCCCCAACAGACTCATCAGCTCCTGGAGACTCATCTGAGAGCCAACGGCACCACTTTGTACCGGGAGAATCAGGTGGACACCTCAGAACAGCATGATCTGGATGGCAGCTATGATGACGTAGACATGGGAGGATATGATTATGGATATGAGGACCCAGACTTCTTCTATGAGTATGAAGATGGTTTCCGTGGCCCCAAAGGAGAGCCAGGTCCTCTGGTAAGTGACTGAATTTATGAGTGACAAGCAGAGCTATGAATGTTTATGGAAGACACAAGTCAGTGCATTGCTGCACATGATAAGAGGAAAATATCAATCAATCAAAGTTAATTTATGGCCACTATTTGAATGCTGTGTAAAATGTGGCTTTCTTACATACACCCAGGATATATGCAAAAATATTTTGGCAGAGCGGTGTAGTGATTTAGATATGGTGGCATGTCCAAGCACTGTTCTTTTTTCGTGTATCTACAAGTTGTTAAAATAACACGTCATTCCCTTGTTGAAATACTGCCAGCCACTTTTACTCACTCTTATGTGAGAGAGGATAACTCTTGTGAAGGTTGGAGGTATACCCTGGCAAGAAAAACTTGTTGTCCAACGGGCCTTATGATGTAAGGAGGTTGTCAGGATAGCTTTGCCTCTGAACATGCTTTTATAGCTCAGATTTTAAGGTATTGCTTATGTTTCCATGAGTGAGATGTGTCAGGTCTTTCTATCGGATCTGTTTAAACTAGGAGCGTATGTAATGATGTAAGATGTCTGGACTCATCTACAAGTTTCCATACTGCCTCAGCTACAAAGTGCCTGCAGGTCTGTAGGTGGGACACAGCTTTGCCAGCACTGAGTTGTTGCAACTCATCTTCATGTCTCAGAGCCTGAGCACAATAGCCACGGGCCTTTTCCAGTGGGTTCCAATTTGGCAAAGATGTTGATTAATTAGCCAGAGTCATTGTTGTTTTAAGCTATTATCTTAAAACTGTTTGTATGTCTTGGCTAGTCTGACCACTTTGATGCAGGCATGTTTTGAATGCTGGGTCAGCTGAAGGTCAGTGGCTCACTCTGTGTCATTGCCTCTTAGTTTAAACTTGAAAACAAGCTGTTTTACTTCCTCAGGGGAAATATTTCACAGTTTTGCAGCAAGTACATTGGCATGTATACAGGCTGCTTCTGATCAATAATTTGTGTTTTAGAGCTTATAACAACTTTTTACATTGCTCCTATGCTTTTTGAGTGTTAAACTACCGTTTACAGCAGTTAATTAAGAAAATCAGCTTTGTAGAAATTTCTTTTGTCTTGGCTGCAACAAACAACACACATTTGATTTAGGCTATTATTTTGTCCTGTAGAAGGCATAAAGTTAATTGAGAGAGCTTGTGTGTAACTCCTAATTGGCAGCCTCACTAGTAGCAAGACATTTTTGCAAAAGTTGGTGATGTGTATGGCCAAATCACAACAGCAAGTGGTGCAAAGTAAGGATGCATCGATCTGACGTTTTCTCTCTCTGTACTGATTCTGATATCTAAACTTGATTCCTGATCTGATACTCTATTTTTCCCAAACATGAGGCCAGAGATTGCTGTGGCTCTAAAAACTAAGTCTGCAACCTGTTGTGACTTAATGAATATTGTCCCTATTGCAAATATTGATCTGCCCTATAGACAAAATGTATATCCACTCAACTGTTACATAGCTTGATTGAGCATAGTTATTGTGTTTCTGGTGTTTATTTAGCCATATTAGAAACACAGGATAGATTCTTCCACAATATTTTAAGGATTTACTGACTAAAGGAAATTATGTCTTTCTACTATTATATCTTCATTTTTTTTTGAAAGTCAATTTCACCTGTGAAAAAATGAAGTCAAGTCAAAATTCCCAATCATTGCATCCTCTCAGCTATATCTGAGGTTCAGACTGAAAATAGCACTGAAGGTGCTGAGTTTGTGTCAGTGTGTCGCTGCAGTTACCAAGAAGATGAAATATGATCTAAAAGTTGAGTTTGAGTATTACCTCAATGGTTTTAAAGGCTTGTCAAATGCATGAAAACACTACTATGAGGCAAATTTTACAACCCTATAAAGTTATCAAAGCAACAGTCATTTTATGTGTTGCTGCTGCAATCATGAGGTAAACAGTAGAGTTAAGCATGTTAAAAGTAATTAACCAAGACCGCACGCTTCACGTGTTTGATTGTCCAGCACAGGTTGTTGAAACTTGAGCTTGGTTAAGTTTTTTTTGCCAGACGTCCCTTGGTTTGGTTTGTGAAATTATTAACAGGACCTGTTTGGATCAGGTTTGACTATATGTGGTTATCTGAACACTTCAAAAAAAGGGTGGAAGTGTGGTCTTAAGTCATTCATCACCTCCTTAATGCATTTCCCCTCTTGGTAACGTCTCAGTTACATGGTTATTAAGCTACCTACAGCAGACAGCTTACTTATTGACTGCATGTTGGGTAACAGTGCAGGGAGTATAGTGATTCAGCTCAAGTTAATGTCACACAGTGCAAGAAGTTCAGAAGCTGACTCATTCTACCCTTCAACTTTACAGAAAATTGACTTCTTGAATTGACTCCATTGGGAAAAATTTGGCCCTTGTCTTGGCAGCACAGATGAAGCTTGTGAATATTATCATTTTACTGCATGAATGCCTCAGTTTCTTTAGGCCCTGTTGTTGTGGCGAAGGCGGTGGTGTGCTCACAGTTTCCATGTGTGTGTGGGAGTCTAGAGGAACAAACAGCTGTTTCTTTCTTCATATCTCCCTCTGTGCCCAACTCCTGCTCCGACAGGGGATAAGGATGCTCCCCAGCTCTTGCTATAGCAACAATTCAGAATAGTAAATAAAATAGTACAATGTTTATTTTCAGCTAAACTACTGAATATTGTACCTTTTTATAGTGGTATTGTTTTTTAGGGCAGATGGCATTGGACAGCGGCAGAACAGCCTGAGCAATACATAGCCTCCTTGACCAGAAGGGGATTTCCTGCTGACTCCTTAATGTTATTAATGTTATTAGTTAAAGTGATGGAGATTGCTGTTCAAGTGTGTAATCTTCAGTCAATCACTCCTTTCAAGTGAATGAATTTACTCTTGACTGAAAATGGACCTTCAATGATTTGTCCTGCTGTTTCTGATAGTAACTTAATGAGTTTATTCCAAATCTCCAGTAATGATAAACATATTTCAGTGAACTCAGCTGACCTGTCTTTGAGAAACTTCAGTGATCTATCCTGTTTACTTTGTTTGCTCTCATGCCCTTTGAGTGTTCATGTAAGCCTCTTTGAAAGCCATTTTCTTGTCATAAATAACAGACCAAGCCAATCAGTAACAAAAATATCTGTTTTCACTGCAGATCAGACATGCGAGTGCATTATTAAGGAGCCGTTATACAAAATATGCTGCCAGCAGTTATAATTAATCAGCAGCTTGAGTTGCGGGTGGATTAGCCAAGACAAAAACCTTCTTTCCTCCCAAAGGTGGTGTTTACATGTTAATGTAAAAGTGGATATTATAGTCTTTAAAATTTGGATCCTGCAACTTAAAATGAGAAATTTAGTCTCACACCCTCCAACAGTATGAAAGCACAGCATCACAAGTACACCCAACAGAGCAAGTGGGTCCTCAGCCTGGTTTGGTCCCTAAGATACGTGAGATAATGTATATTAGGCACTAACTAATGCCTTCAATAAAGACCAGAATTTTAAAAGAATCAAGTTGAGCTCAAAATTTTCTAAACTTTACTCTTTTTTGGTTGTTTCCCTTCGACTAGACTTTGGTAATCAACCACTTAAAAGCCATCTAATAAGATGTTTTATAGGAAAAGTTTTACAGGACTGATGCACAAGATCAGATGCAGTATTTTTGCATTGTTTTGTATTGTATGGCGATTTTTGTTTTTAGCAAAACACTAAAAGAAACACTGGACTCAGTGTGGTTAGGTTGAGTTCAACTCTTTAATATATGATTTTTGTTTTACATCTTGCATCTACCAGAACATGACATGTAATTGTTCCATATGTTTCATGCTACGTTTTTCCATGACAAAGGATTATGTTAATCCCACAGGCTGACCAAAGTGTCGGTCTCGTCTCGGAAATGTAACTCGACCCTTCTGCTCAGAGCTTTCCTAATAGAGCTTTTAGTTGAAAACACTTGGCTCCTTTCTTTGAACTTCATAGCTCTTACATAAATATAGCACATACTCATCATTGCGGAGGCCTGGACAGTGAACTGCATGTTATTGCTTGCCATTAACGTACTCTATCTCTCTTTTTTCCCCTTCACTCCCTCTCTCTCTCTCTCTACAACATTCCCTTCTTTCTCTCCTTGTCCCTCTGTCTCTCCAATTTAGGGTCCTCCTGGTCCCCCTGGTTTACCTGGTCCTCCAGGAAAAAGAGGTTCTCGGGTGAGTAACTTGCGCAAAGGTGATAGTACTCAGGCAGCATGCTGTAAAGTAGGTGTAATCTATTAATCAGGAGGAGCATTTTGACCATCTCACTGTATGCAATAGTGGGATACAATTAAGAATAAGGTAAATTAAAGACAGGATATATCTTTTTTCTCTCTTCGTGCAGTAGAAAACTCCTTTACTGTATATGGTCTGTATATCTGTACCAAGAATTTTAGTTGGTAGACTGATCCCAGATAATATGAACATAAATACCTTATGGAAGTGTATAAAAAGTGCTGTTTTGTTTAGATTTAGACTGAAGATGCTGGCCTCATCATAGCACAGAAAGTATTGTGGAGTAAAGTTTATTGACCTTTAAGGCAGTGAACTTGCTAATCAACAGCACCAACACATTCACTGAAGCCCTGAACCATTTGTATTTTCATCTTTTGTTATGGCAGTCAGCAGGCACTGGCCATGTGTGTTTTGCCTTTATTTACCCTCACAATCCAGCTGCAGCTGTCGGGAAAGAAGTGCTGACAGACAAGTTTGTGGTCAGCGTGATTAAACTCAGGAACAAGCCTTGCTTTGTAAAGGCACATGACAAAAAGTTCCCTTTGAGGATGCAGGCGGCATTGTTTACTTGTCCGCACCTTTGGAGCATCAACGTTGAGTGACCAAACTGTTCCAGATGCAACCAGCTGCAACCAGCAGCAGCGTCGGCGGCACCAGGCGGCGTTTCCACTCTGATCTTGAGACTACACTGTATGCAACTGCCAAGACTGTCATGATGCAATGCTGCGATCATGCCACAGGCCCTGGAGGCATCTTTAAACAGAACAAGACACATTTTACTAAATGGATGTGGTATGTGTTAGAGGGAAGGTGTATAAATAGTTCACTCTTGATCTCTGTAGAAGCTCTAACCTGCCTGCAGAGCAACGTCATCATGGCTAATTTAACTCGGGGAATGTAAATATCTACAGTGCGTCAGTGTTTATGGAAGACAACATGCAATAAAATAACTTAATGCACGATACAGGAAGTTGGGGTAAAAGTTGAGCCAGGTTCAGCGTTTTTGCCGTGTGACCCTGTGCTGGCGTCCCTGCTGTGTCAACGGACTGGCTCCATTCAAATGAATGAGAGGGCTGCGTTTTTTCATGCAGGGCTCAATGCGCCCTTACGTTCTGCTGTATCTTGGCAGAGAGAACTAGGCAGACTAGAAGGCAGATAGACAGGAAGACAGGCTGGTAGACAGTAAAACATGCCTCCTAGTAAAAGGCTTGGAAAGCACATAGCTGATACAGAACATACTCCTAACCCCATCGGCTAAGTCATAAAGTGGAGACAGAGGGAGGCTTGGAATCATTATGTGGTGGGAAGCTGAGGGCAGTGTGCGGGGCTGTGGTTGTGTGTCTGCAGTCTCAGCACTGAGGAGCAGACTTATTTTGCTGCCTGTTGTTAACGTTATCAGACTATGAACCTGGGCTCACCATTTGATTCGGGCATTTATCGTGGAAACAGACTCATTTACTTTGGAGGTTTTTTTATTCTAAGCAGTCCCTGAAGGTGACGGTTTAAGTATTGAGGTGATGATTGATACAGTAATCAAGTATTTAATGAAGCAAAAGGCTGCAGTGAATTTTGCAATAAAGCAACTTTTCACTATTGAATATTTCCTTGCCAAATACATATCACACCACAGTAATGCCCATAGAAATTGGTTAATTTCATCTTCGAGGCTGGTCTAAGTAAAACATTTTATAAGTTAAAATTTAAGACTCTATTATCACGCTTGCAGTATTTACCAAAACTTAATGATGACTTTAAGAGGTTGAAGAGTTAACTTTCTATTCTTTGATTTTCTATGGGCAACATGCTCTTGTGGAATCCAGGCTCAGATTGCTGACATTAAAAATGATAGTGAGAAAGAGAGAGGGAGGTCTTTCTTTCTGGCTCTTGGCTGTAGTGTAGATAAAGCTTGGCCTGCAAGCAGCAGGGTACAGATGTGCAGGAATGTAGTGTATTCCTGGTGTGTGTATATGAGTGTGCACATCTAGTTGTAGGCATAAGTGTGCGTGTGTGGTTGTGCATTCATTGCATACCTGTGATGTTCAAGGAATTAAATTGCATTGGTGCAGTGAGAGCAAACGTGATACAATAAAAGATACTGTATGTATGTTTATTGTAAGCATGTATGGCATGTGCAATTCTGAGGAAATGTTTGGTTACCAGGGTAACAGCGACAACTTAGTGAGGTATCTCACTATGGAAAGCGCCTTCTGGTGTGACCAATCAGGGAAGCTCCACTACCACCACGTCTGTCAGGAGACAGACCAGTCATCTGAATTGCACAGGTTGGCCCGCCCCCTCTTATAACTGCCCGTGGCCTCAAACACTGTATTCTCAAGTATTTCTTCCACGTGCCCTAACACATGCAAGCAGAGCAGTGCTGTGAGATACCTCACTCAGTTCTCAGAGAACTGGGTTATCCTGGTAACCAAATGTTCTCTTTTGAACCTTGCTCGATGAACCCACACTAAGGACTGAGTGTGCCAGTGAAGGCGCAGTCAAGGCGATAAAACCGAATAAATTTATGTGGGGATTCCCAGCTGGCAGCGGTACAGATATCACTCACAGAAATGTCCTCACGTGCCAAGCCCAAAGAGCCAGTCAATCTGGATGTGGGTGATAAACTGACACTGACACTAAGTCCCTGCACAACACTAGCGGCCAGGGCTGTGAAGGAGCTGCACTAGTTCCGCCATCCACAGTCTGCTTGGCCAGTACGGGGCTGCTTCCTCACTCTAAGCAGGATCGGAGCTATGAAACTGAACGGGGAGAACATGTACAGGAGCATATTTGCCATTCCTTGCAGTGTGTCTTTGTTCCTTGGAAAAAAGGACACTGCACATTTTTGTACAAAGATCTACGTATCCCCACCTGAATCTCTCCCACACTAGGTGATGCATTTTGGGACTGAGCATCCACTCCCTCTCTACGGGAAGTTTAACACACTGGGAACATGCATTCCACGTAATGACAGCAGGAGCTCTACATTATGTCTGTGCTAGTCTGTGTTAAATGTTCACAAGAATACCTTAATTTTATCTCTCTTTAGTTCAGATTGCTGCCGGATATTTAGGTGTCTTATGACTCATCTTAAATAATGAGTTGTTGTTGTCCACAATACACAGTAATTTAATATTGTGTTCTCTCTCTCTCTATCTGCATCTGTTCCAGGGTCCCACCGGTCCACATGGAAACCCAGGACAGCCTGGACCACCTGGGCCCAAGGTGAGTGGCCTTCTCCCACTGTAGGGAGACATAAACAGCTCCCTGAGAGTGCCATACAGGGTTCTGGTTAGTATCTGTGTGTGTGGACGAGCCAAATAAGTTCCTCCAGAACTAGAACCAACTCCACAGAGCCCAAGATACAGACCAGGGTCGGTCAGTGTCATACTCTGCTCCCACACCTTTTACTTTTTGTCAGTGGAAGTGAACCTGTTTGGTAAAGAAATGGCAATCCATTGACAAAAGGTGAAGTGCTTGATTTTGGTTTGGGTTTGTGTGAAAATGGCCTGTGACACCACATGTGTTCTATAACTGCTATTAATTACACAATAATGCTTTTGTTAATCTTATTGGCAACATAGACCATCGTGATTAGGATTGTGGATGAAAAATATTGAACAGTGCAGTGTTTTGCAGTGATGCTGCAGACAAGGCCACACACAACCTTTCTTTAAACATAATGTCTAGTGCAGACACTTGCATCAAGGAATTGACCAATTATAGTAAAAAGATTATACAGTTAGATTTGGCGGGAAATGCTCTGCTGTTTGAGGGAGCCCTCAATGAATCTGAGCAGCGACGAGGATTCTGCTGAGAGAGCTAATCCCCCTTAATAAACACATACATAAACATTAAATCTTAGTTAAATCAAAGTACAAAATACCAGATAAGAAAGAGGTGGAGGATGGTGGAGGGTAGCTGTAGCAGCAAACAGCATTTGCAGGGATATTATCACCAGAGTAAACAGTGTCGGGTTATAATATATGCACTATATACCTGCATGAACAAGATTGGCCATTACTAGCCATGCAGAATGAGCCAGTTATTGATGACACATCACAAGTCTCAATAGAATGCACACTTGATAACATGTTTAATCAAGCCACAGGGAAAGGAAAAATCGACACAGAATATTTTTTTATTAGTTGGAAAATGCCCTTGGGGTATATTATTAGTGTTTCTCAAGCATATCCTGATGGATGAGGCAGGTGGGGAACTAAGGCATCCAAATTTTGAACTCAGAACTCACATTTATAGACTCAAGTGACACATAAAAGTTTACAGAAATTTTAATCTGTGGTAGTTTATGAAAACCTATGTTACAGTAGAACTTTGCACAGGTGCCAGTTTAACTTCACCATGATTTTTATGAATTTTCTAATGTGATAAATTGAGATTTAATAAAATGAGACTAAACTGTATTGTTATATCAGATTTCTAAGAAAAGACTAAAACAGTGTGCACATGTTTGTCTAAGGATGTGGAAAATTTCGATGATATTCTTTTAATTTAGTTCTCCAGTATTCTACTCAAATGGAATTCCAGTTGATCTGCTGAGACAAAGGATTTTGTTATGAAGTTCCAGAAAACCAGAACAATTCCAGTCACATAGAACACTTTAACCACTTTGATTATGTATTTTGGCATGCTGCACCCAAAGTTAAGGTCTTCAGAGTCATGCACTTTCACGTCCCTATAATTTCCTGTCAGAGAAGTGGTGATAAATATGATCGTTCCATTGTTTATAATGGCACAGTTAATTAAGATTTCAAAGAAGGGGGTGACAAGCTTCAAAGGACATTGTATCTGGCTTGAAGCCAAGTCTTTAACTCCTTTCTGATCCGTTTGTCTGTTTTTGTCATTTGTAACCGAGAGCCATCTCCTCTCCGGGGTGGGCAAAACACCACACTCTGTTTATGGTTGTATTGTTCTCTGCCTGCACGTTTCTTCACTGTTTTGTATGTATATATATATATATATATTCCCAGTTACTGAAAAGGCAATATAAACAGTGTAGATAGTGATAATGTATTTCTCATTAATTATTAGTTAGCCAGTCATCACATACAGACAAAACCTTTATACCTCTTCCTACTGCATATTCTAAAACAATCACACCAATAAACCAGTAAACAGTTGCTCAGTAAATCAAAATTAACTTAATGCTTATTCCACAAAAAGAAGGACCTCTTAAACCTGACAAATTGGGGACTGTTAAAAATTCTTCACTACGTATTTTTCTATTTATATTCTCCATGAAAAACCATCAAAGTCGCTGAGAAAGCAGTTAGCTAATGCTAGCTGACAAGTTGGGACCTGTTGCTCACTCCTGTTGCACATGTGTGTTTGTGTGCACTTCAGGAGGGGGTGGGGGCCGAATGGGTCGGGTGCCGAGTGGTGTGGTGTGTGTGATGACAAAATAACCTTAATATTGACATTACAACTAATGTTTAAAAGTAGTATGTTTATATTTTAGGCCCAAACATGACCCAAACCCACATTATGCATGTGTAATGTGCCTGACCCTTGCCTCAGTTTGTCAAGCCTCTGAGGCTCGGATCAGTTTGTAGACCCCCTTGAGGACACCTCTGCAGCTCATGTCGCTTGTCCTACATGATACTGTTGTCACTGAATTGTTCTTTAAATCCTGTACACTCACAAAAGCTTTTATCAAATGGCAAATGGCATCAATTATAGCAGAGTCTGACGTGTTGCTCCCTAAAGAGCCAATCTCTGCTGCTCAGAGCACATGCAAGTGGGATTAAAACAGACACAGCCAGATGTAGGCAAGCGTGATAATAATGAGCCAGTGTGTGTTGTCACAGTGTAGCAGGAAAGACTGGAGGAGACTAGGGTGATTGTTGGCCTAAATGACATACCCCTTAGCCTATATCGTTGTTCCCCTGGTTTTCACCACAGGGCATAATGATGCTGGTCCCGGCTCATTAGCCGTGACACTGACTTCATATAAAGGGAAAAGAAAAGAAAAAAAGCATTTTTAAGTCTCTGGTAAGCTTTTCCCAGCATAGGGCCAGATGTAACGGATACATTGGTACAACTGAGCAAGGATGTGGGCAGCTCCATGCACATGATCGTGGTGACTGTGGTCTCGACTGGCTACCACAGAGTGAAACAAAGGATAAGTGGATGGTCCAACCTCCCCTTCTGTGTCTTTGATGTGAAATTTGTAAGTGGATAGGTGCTCACTTGGAATTGTTAGTATATAGCTAAAGACGAGACAAATTTATGAAAGTATTTTCATGAATTATGATCTCTTTTCCTACCTCACCCCGCACATATAAAGAGAGGAATGTTTTGTTTTCCTCCTTGAATAATCAAACAGAGTGAGCACAGGGAGATAGATAGATTTGTTCTGTGTCACCTCTGACCTTGCTGGGACACTGTGCACGTTTGGCCGATGGCCTCCGATTGGTTATCATGAAAAATGGGGCCGACGTGTACACATACAAAACCAAAGGAGTATCTAATACCATAGTGGCCTGTCGGTGAGTCATTCTCACACCCTCAACCCCTTTGTGGAGGCGGAATAGGGATTGAGAGACTCTTTGTCTCAGTTTGGGAAAATATCTCTGGTTGAAATGTGTTTGGTTCCGAGGACATCTACAGAGGGATGTGGCCCCTGATGCTGAGCTTAGTTGACATGTGTTTTAAGCACGGTCTGAAATGTTATGACGATGTGCTTGCAGGACTTAAAAGAGCTTTTCCATCTCCTTCATGCACTGCTGACTTTTTTTTTCAAACAAACTGGAACCCTGGTTTTATGCTGTGGTAGAGTTTCTACTCTCCAACCCCCAAGCTTTTCTATGCCTCACTGACTGTCAGTCAAAACTATGGAAATATGATGCTCAAAAGCCAAGGAGGTAATACCTGTTTGGAGCAGGTTTAGAGGAGAATGTGCATACCTAAGGTGTCAAACAATGGCTTAGCACCTCACACCAGAACCAGCTGAAGATCTTAGATAATACATTGTATATTCAGCAGTCTATACTACACGCCACATTTTTGAACAGTCAGAGAAGATATTGTTGTGTATTTATTGACGCTGGTTTGATGTTTTTTCTTACTATCTAAACCCATTTTTATTTCTGGTCATTTGTGTCCCTGATGAGTACAATTTTTGAAGTGAACAGAATGATATATTTTCTTTGCAGTTTCTCGTGACCCACTGGAACAGCTAACCATTCAACAAAACCTGAGCATGAAATTTACAGTATTGTGCTGAAATTATATTTTTAAAAAAAGGTGCATAAAACATTGCTGCTTTGGCATTCCATAACACCTCTGTAGATGCACTTTACTTTACACTTTATTTTTAGATTCATGACAATAGAAAAGATTTTATTACACTAATCCACATCAGTTTGGAAAGAAAAGCCCTGAGACCTCTGGCTGTTGAAATGTTATTGCTGTTCTGTGGAAACGTACTTAACATCAGCTCCATTCTGGCAGACTCTTTGACTTATTCTCCGCCTTGTGGGAATTACACATGTGGTCTGCGATGACAGAAACTGAGTGAGGTCTGGATCCTCAAAGGCATTTGTACTTCATTGTGTGTATAACTGTCTTGCTTGGTCACTGTGAAGAAATGTGGCCATGCCAATTCTGCAATGATTTCTAGATTTCTTCATCTTGTGTGCAAGATGAAGCCTTCTCTGGACCCTTTTAAATTCATTGCCATTTTCAAAGTCACTTTAAAATATAAGTTATGTATCCTTATCATTCACTGATGTCAGTAAATTGTGTGGGTTATCGTCATGGTTGATGGAAAACTGTTCATAGACTGGCTTCAGACTGCGACAGCTCCAAGTTAAGGATGAACCACAGAAGTTTTCAGAAAGCAAAAATGGTCTCTTCAAAGACAAAGTGTCCTCACACATACTCAGTCTGGTGTGTCTTACTGTTATTGCAGAAGATACCCCTCCCTCTTTAAAGCCTGTAGTGTCGTGTATGGAACTGAGCTAAAAACTGTTTTAACCATAGACTGTAGAAAAATATGCATGTCACATCTTTGACTTCACCCGTAGATTTCTAAAGGGACATTTTGAGGTTTGTAACTTTTCTGCCCGCTGCCATCTTGTCAGTTGTTTGGAGCCACAACATCCTAATTTGAACAGCAGTGTGGTAAACACCACAGCTGGCCACTTAACTGTCCTTACATCATCTCATGGAAAAAAAACTTTGTATTTCTAGAAATTTCCTGTTGACTTCAGTACAGTTCAATACGTTTTTTTAATGCTAGAATCTTGGAACTGCATCTTAAGGCATCTCCACATTGGCTTTTACGCAAAGCCACAGCTTTTGTTGCTTGGTTATAGCCTTAATATAATAGAAAGCATTTAGTTTTCAAAATGTAAAATTTGTGACTGAAATATTCTTTTTTTTAATCAACAAACTCACAGTGACTTCTCAGTTATCTCTTCACATTTTGATATTTAGAAATATTTTATTGGTAAATATCTGGCAGTGACAACATATATATAGCTATATATATATATATAAAACATATATAAAGCTATAGATAAAGTCACTATCATATTGATATTGTGTCATTATCAAAGCACATTCACTGCATCATTATGTAGTGCATTACTGGGTTTGGATTTGTGAAAGGTCTGGCTTACTTTATGGTTTAAAGGGAGCAGCATCTGTTTTGCAACAGGAAGTAATGAGTTTGTGGGCAAAGCCATCGAGATTTTGAGAAAGAGAAAACATGAAAATTCATCCAACTTACTTTTACTTCCTTTCTCACAATTTTTGTACTTCTCAAAATCAAAATCTTCCGGTTATTTTAATAAAACAATATAATAATAATAATAATAATAATAATAAAATAACTAAGCTAATGCTGGTAATGACATTAGGTGTAGCCAAGGTTTAATTTCAGATTTTGCTGTTCATGTCAAGGATGACCGTGTTCAGAAATGATTAAATAAAACATAAAAGAATCATCGAAGGTTGGATTTTTTTGATAACCATAATTTGCAAAAACGGGTGCTGCCAGTATGAGATAGATTGGAAATAAATTTGAGTTTCTTATGGTGCCCTTACCCTGTGACCTTGTGCTTCTTCTAGGGTTCAAAGGGGGACCCCGGGCTGTCTCCAGGCCAGGCTCCACCAGGAGAGAAGGTAAGAAATCTGCCATCAGTCTCTCTGTCAGGCTCCCTGTCCCTCTATGCACCTTTCTGTGTTTCTCTCAGGCCCTCTTGTTGTTTTCTCTTTTCCTCTGAGCCTCTTTAGAATATATCTCTCTTCTGTCTCCCCAGTCTGTCACAAAACCTTTACTCCTTTGACAGTGATGCTTGTCTAGAGACATTTTACCTAAGCTGGCACTTAAACTTCCAGTCCTCTCAACATCGGTCCTCACTCAGACCTCATTTAGTCTCTGCTCTCAATTAATCAGTGAGTTAAGCAAAATGTTGTGAAAAGGATCCTAAAATATTGGCTCAGATCATAGAGTATGACAGTTTATAAAGAGTAATAAAATTATTCAACAAATCTGCATATGATGAGTCAGTAAGGACTCAATTATTTCTAATTTGTGTGTGATGAAAAATGGATTTTTATATTCCATCTATCTGTCTGTATACATTTGTCAGAGTGCTTGATCACTGAGCTTGAGAGTCTGGTTTTCCTCATCCCATTTAATTCATTCAGCAACTTCCTCTAAACCTTTCTGAATTTCTGACTCATTCTATTATCATTGAATTGTCGGGCCTCACCACAGCTGGTCCCTCTTACTCCCTACTCTCTCTCCATCATTGTCTCTTTCTCGTCCAGACATCATCACAGTAATAATTTTTCTGAGCAGCACTGCTAAGTGTCTTGAACTAATTAAACTCCAAAAGTATCTCTTTTTCCCTTCAAGTTTTAATGCTCTGTGCCCTCATAGAAATCCCCTAAAACCCCTTAAAACCAGACATATAGCGTGTGTCCATATTTATCCAACTTCATCCTGATGTCATCCCACAAATGATTGCAGACCCCTCATCACGCTTTGTATTAAGTCTCTCACTTTTGTAGCAGTTGTCAGCCACTGTATCTTTACCCCTCTCTTAGCATGTTTGTCTGTACTAATATAATTTCTCTAATCTCCATTCCCCCTCTCACCTATCGTCTTATCTGATTTTTTGGAATAGCCAAACATTGCTCAGCACATGGTTTTGAATAGAAACAGACTGAATAAGACATCTTTAATATAAATAGATGGTTGACACTGCCTGAAGTAGTAAAGCTCTTTTTAAGTGTCACCTGTAGAAAATCCACTACTTTTTCCTGCTCAAGATAAACAGTGATCCTAAATAATGAATAGTCTTTTGAACACTGCACTGTCGTTCATTAGTCATCTGAGATTAAAAAAACAATTAATGAGCTTTTTGTGCTGGAGAATGAACTGGGTTTACTGTAAGAGAGGTAAAGCAATGAGATGAATTTCCTTTTGTAATAAGTGTGCAAATATTCATTGTTATAGTGCCTAAATAAAGCTTTTGAAATGGAATCAATAGCTCACTTTTTATCCTAATATTGGTCTTACTGCATTCATCTCTTTGATGATGGTGCAGATTGCATCCCACTATTTTTTTATATTAAGTATTATGTTGCTCTCTCTTTCATTTGTTCCAATAGGGTGACAGAGGTCCACCAGGTCTGCCTGGGCTGGATGGATTTCCAGGTCCACTGGTAAGATTTAGTATGTTAAACCACTTGTGTTTAAACTAGCAGCTGATGCTGAAGATAGAAGAAGCCTGTAAAGACTCAGAATCTGTCAGAAACTATTTTTGTATGATGTGTCCAAGTAGTTCAGTTTGTTGATCCAACACATTTTTCAGAAATCTATTGGATTGCTGCTTATATTTTACTTTTGAAGCATTATCTTTCTTTTTCTATCTCTTTATTTTTGTCTTTAAATCCTTTGTATTGATGTGAGAAAAAGGGCTATACTGCACACTTATTATTGGTTCATACAAGTTAATGGTTGGTTTAAGAGTTAAGACCATGCGTACAAACACACATGTGCAAACACACTTTTCCATGTGTGCACATACAAACACACACACACACACACACACACACACACACACACACACACACACACACTGTGTCAGTGTTCCCAGTGTGTTCTCCCCCAAGTGTTAGCCACAGCCTTTGCTGAGGCCTCTTAATGTGGTCAGTATTAGGTTACCCTGCCTACAGCCCACCCTGCTCTCTGCCTGTCTTCAGTCGTTCTGTCTATCTATCTTGATAGAAAAAAACATGTACATATAGGTATTTATGTAACCTTTTCTTGCTAATTCTTCTTTTTACTTCATCTATCTACCTCACACTGTGTCTTCTTCTTCATCGTCTTTGCATAGCTCTGTCTCTGCATATGTCCCCATCTGTGTTGCTGCTCCTCTCTCTCAGTCAGAGCTTCAGAGCTGGCTGTTAGGATGCGGTGCTGCCTCACTTAAACCTGATAGGCTTTGAGGTCAAGGTCAAAGGTCATCCAAAAGAGGAAAGGCACCCTGCCCAGGGTCAGGGGTTCAATGACATGCACAATATCCCATGCCTCCTCGGGTCAGCAATTGTCATGCCTAAAGAAGGAGAATTTCATGGACGCTGCTATCTAAATGAAGGACACTGGCATTTCTCCCTATGTCCACCAGTGTGCACATATTCACACTCATGTCCTGTATCTGTAACTCAGATTTGTTTTTACGCTCCTGTGCGTTCAATGTCTTTTTGAAACAGAGCTAACTTAATCTGCTATAGTAGGTCGCCCTGCAGCCCACATGGCTATGTCTACACAGTTGTCCAGGTAGCCTCTTATTGAAGCTCTGAGTCTGCTCTCCACATAGCTGGCCTTCACCTTGCCTCCCAGGAGGCCATCTCAGTGTTTGCAGTAGCTGAACCTAATATACCCAGCACATGAACTGTGCCCTGTCAAGTATTTTCAGAGGAAATGACTGGCTCGGGGCCTGTGCTCTTTACCCCCAAGTGGGCCTTTTATTGAGTGTGAAGGTTCATGTGTCACAACCTCGGAAGCACACGACGGAGTCAATGGTACCGTTCAAGACGGCCTCTCGCTGCCCCAAAAAGATACTGACCTGGCTCTGACCTTGTGTTTTGGAGCTGTAAACATCTGTTGTTGATAATCACGTCAAAGGGAGAAATATAAGGGCTTAAGAGAAGAAAAGCTCTGATTTACCGAACAATAAATCCTGTTTAGTTTACAAAGAAGTGCTTGTTTAACTAAATGCGGAATTTGGCTTTAGCACAAAACTGACTGTGGATTAGAATGAGCCAACTATTAATCTTATAGAAAGTTTTTATGTTTTAATTATAACAGTTTCTAGGGAAAACAGGATAATGTAGTTTTAATGAGCAATCTTTTCTGAAATAGAGAATTAAGCATTAAAACACAATTTAGCACAATTTCATCTGATCCACACACATGCCCACACACCACCACCAGTCTCACTCCCAATATCTGCCCAACAGTAACAGGAAGTACAAACCATATGGATTTTTAATACCGACCAACAAACACATTTTACATGTCAGGCTCGCATGTGTGGGAATTAGCAGTCAGAACTGGCTTGCTAGCCCTCAAATCACACCATCCCAGTTTAGAGATCATTAACTGTGACCTTGGACCTTTAGAGTGGCACTATTCCTAAATCCCTTAACATCCCTCAGGTGTCACATTCTGGGATGGATGCTTGCCATAAATACACAATTAAAATGTAGAGCTTAATTGAAATGTGCAATAAGCCATCAAGTGATTCATTAGCAGTCCTCTTGAAGCCTTTTTTTTAATTGTTTGATTGTTTTATTGTTAGTTCTTCCTGTTTTCTACATTTTTAGCCATGCTAGCAGCGTGGCAATGTCGGTGGGTCAGTCCACCACTTTGGTCCAGACTGAAGTATATCTGCTATGACATGGACTGTCATGAAACTTCATACAGACATTCGTGGTCCCCAGATGAGGAACTCTAATGACTTTGGTGATCCCTTGACTTTTCCTCTGACCCCACCAGCAGGTTGACATTTTGTCCTTTTAGTGGAATCAGTGAAACAACTATTGGATTGATTGCCATGAAATTTGATGAAAAATATCCATGGTTCCCAGAGGATGATGCCTAATGACTTTGGATGATCCCCTGACTTTTACTCTAGCACCACCATGAGGTTTTGTGTGAAAGTCTCGACAACTATTGACTGAACTTAACTTGACTTTTACTCTAGCGCCCTTCAGGTCTAAAGTTTCATCTAACCAATACTTTGTGTTTAGTTCTAACTAACAAATGTTAGCGTGCTAACATGCTAAGATGGTTAGCGTGGTAAACATTATACCTGCTAAGCATCAGCATGTTAGCATTGTCATTGTGAGCATACTAACATGCTGACTATAGCCTTTAGCTCAAGGCACCTCTGTGCCTAAGTACAGCCTCATAGAGTCACTAGCATGGCTGTAGAGTCTTGTCTTATTAATGTCTGTGGTGTTTTTACGTGAAATATGCTCAAAATACATTTGTTTTATTCCATTTTCAAGGGTCCTAAAGGTTATCCAGGGCCACCCGGACTGCCAGGAGAACAAGTAAGTGGTGTGTGTGTGTGTGTGTGTGCGTGTGTGTGTGTAAGCAAGAGAAAGTTTTATTTTGCCAGAGTTTGTCAGTTGTTATTAGCACTGATGGGACATGTGCGTCAAACGACAAATGCCTAAAAGTCGACAATTGGAGATCCATTCTGCGGTACAGTAGTTGCACTGATGTCACAGCTTTCATACATACACAATACACAAACAGGATTAGTCCATATACATATGTGCACACACACACACACACACACAAAACACACAGCTGGGCCTGTTTGCGTCACCAGCCAGTTACATCAGTCCTTCAGCTGTCCCCTCTAGTCAGTGGTTCCTTTTATCCTCCGTTTATCCCCCTCTCCTGGATGGAAAAACCCTTCACCTCATCAAAATGCTAACCATTAACGAGCCCCATTACAGACTCACTACACATGTCCACATCAGAAGGCTCTAAGCACAGAGGTTTAAGGAATAACAACATTAGATTATTATTAGAATAGAAAAAATAGAAATAGAAAAATAATATTTAGATATACATTTAGAAGGTTTGGGGGTTTTTTTGGTTTGAGAATGGAAAATCTAAATTTATGATGGTTCTGTCAGACAATAATGGTGAATGATTGTACCTGTTCAAGGTTTGTGATTTATGCAAAGTCACAGATAGCAATAATTATTACTCCAACCGCTGATTGTTTTAAACTGCGCTGCATAAGAGCATCAGCTGAATGTTTAAAGTGTCATTTTAACAGTGGGCTGAAAAAACAGTAGCGTGAACCAGTGAGGCTTGAGGGGTGCAGAAAGGTACAGTTAATAGACAGGGTTGTCTTGGTGGAGGCTGTCCGGAATGAACAGTGCTTGTTTTATTCCTCAGTTGGCAATGCTGGTAGAGGTCTGTGTGTCTCCTCTTTCACTTTATCCATCCATCTAATCTCCCTATTCACCGTTCATTCATTCTCTGTCTGTCTGTCTGTATGTCTGTGTCTCTCTCTCTCTCTCTCTCGGCTGCAGGGCATACCAGGACCTCCTGGGGAAGCCGGGGCTGCAGGTTACCCTGGCAGGCAGGTGCAGTGAAAAATACAAAAATACGCTTCCAGTCCCTCCATCGATCCTCTTAGATTCTTCTACCAAGAACTCTAAAGAGAATACACAGCAATAATATTGATAACTGCATAATGCACACTGCTTTCTGCTTTCCTATTTACCTTTCTTACATATTTTGGATTTGGAATTAAGTGGTAAACAATTGCTATTTCCACAAGAGTATATTGAAAATATAGTTTACAATGAAATGCATAAATTAAATGTCTTTTCATGTGTGCAGTCTGTGGACCATGTGCAGTGTGGATGAGGAAATATAAAGTGCAACTTAAAGTATAAAAACCATGTGTTTTCTTTTAGCTGTCTGTCAGTCAAGCCTGCTGTATTTCCCCTATATGGCCATTTAAAGTCTGATTTGTTTCACCATGTCAAATCACTGAATTTGCGTGTACTGTGACAATAGGTCCTCCTCACCAGAGTCTATCTTTTGTTGCAGGGCTCAGCGGGGCCACAAGGTAACCCAGGGCCTAAAGGTGTCCGTGTAAGTACAAGTGGCTCTCCGTTCTCATTCTGCCCTCTTTTCTTCAGCAGCACTGGATTGAACACTTAATTTCCTGAAAGGATTAGGACAGTGTCAGGCCCTCAGCCTTGCTGCAGAGAGACTTCCCGGGATCTGAGTTGTATTTCTGACATACTGTCTGATGTGAGACTGCTTGTGGGGGCTGGTCCAGGCTCTGGGTTGTCTCTTTAAAGGCGGACTGGTTGTTCTTTCTATGGTTCATTCCTTAGCAAGTAGGAATGCCCCCAAAAACAGAAGAAAAGAGAAGAGGACGGAAGACAAACAGATGGGAGAAAGTATGAAAGCAGACGGAAGGGGGTTAAATGAGCTAGTGAGAGACGGGACTTAGGTGGCGCGTTGCAGCTCAGAGAAAGAGGATAGCCGGGATTACTATGTCAGAGTGAGGCAGGCAGGGTGAAAAAGACAGTTAAATGATAACATACGAGTGTGAGAGAGAAAAAGAAGGAGAGAGGGAGGGACAGGGTCGTGCAAATTACTCATCCATACTGACTGCATCCTATGCCACCTGACATACATGATACAAACTTGAATGCAGCTAAGGTATTGCTACCTGAAAAAAAAAAGCTCACAGTCATCATGTCCAGAATGACAGTACATCTAATGTATTTCAGGGTTTTATATGAAAAGGTATGATGTGGGAGTCAAGTAGCTACGACGGTGTGTTGTCTTTAAAAAAGGCAGCTACAGACAGCTTTCATATCTAATAGTATGGTGGCTTTAATAGCTTTATTTCGGACAACCAATTATAATATGATAGGCCTTTACTTGTAATGGCTGGCACATCCGCAGATACGCCAGCACCTCAAATATTTACTTAAAGAATTGGCTTTGCAATAGTTTTATGAGGAAGGAAATGCATTAAATGCTTGTGTTAGAGCTGAACAATGCATTTTGGTGAGTGACACTGAAAGTAACCATAACTAATGTCAGAGAACTCACTCCAGATTGTGCTTGTGGCCACATTCCGTTTAGCTTGAACAAGGAATGTAAAGAGAGTTTGTATGGACAGAATAACTCACAGCAGCCCAGGCCACCAAATATTCCTCCAGAATTTGCCACAAGATACATCAGGGTCATGATCACCAGACGTTTCAGAAACACTATCACACTGCAGAAAAATGTGGCTTTGTTGTAATGATCAGACAATGTTGTGATATGAAATTTTGCTCATTTGCAGGGTTTCATTGGGCCTCCTGGCGTTGCTGGGCCACCGGGGCTGGAGGGGGAGAAAGTGAGTGATGTTTGTTTATATTAAGTCAACATGATGTCAAGGTCTTTTTATCCCTGATTCCTGTGTTCTGGGACACATTTTCCATTCCCAATGGTATTCACATTTATCTCTAATAATGTCCTCTCTCACTCCATTTGTTTTCCCCTTGTCTGATACTTATCTACCTCCCTGACTGAGGTTTGATAGATGCCAGCTTTCATGAGATTTTTGGCCCTAATCAGCATTTTGCAGTCAGCTCTGTTCCAGTATATCTTGATGAACAGTATGTTGAGCTACTTAACTACTTAAGCTGTATGTCAGAACATATTTTTCCTCACAGTCATTTGTTAATTTTTCTCTTCTGTTTTTTTAAACTGTTGGGCAAAAGTGAAACGTGCTTGGCAGCAGTTAATAAAGCTTTAATTTATGGCTTTTTATTATTATTTATTATTTTATTATTTGGTCACTGAGAAAAATGTGAAGAAAATTTCCATTTAGGCTATGCCTGAATGACATCACTCATTCCTTCATTCTTGTCAGATTCCAGTCTCAAGGAAATCCTGGTCTTTATGGCTCTGTTATGGCTTGCAGCGCATCACTTGGTTAATGCCAAGGGAACTATTAATTCAATGTGATGAAACAATTTTTGAATACACAACAGGCCATATTAAGAATCTTTCTGTATAATTTCATGGTATTAGAGGAGGGTGGTTTTCCTGCATTCTGTTCAGATAGATATAGTATGTACTGTATATCTATATAATATATGAGATTCTATAGCCTCTCTTAATTTTAGTCCAGTGGCTAAACACTTCCCTGGGAGCAGCACAGTTTCATATCCCAGACTGGAGTCACTGATCCTCTTGTTTTTCTTTTCTAGGGCATTCCTGGTCCCGTTGGAAAACCTGGCCCCAAAGGAAGACATGTAATAATGAATCAATTTTGATTTATGCCATAGCTCATAGGTGCTTCCAAACGCAAAAATATATACCTTTTGTCATCTATCAATAGATATGGGGAGACAGCTGCAGGTGTGATTGTCTGTGTTATCGTCCGGAAAATCAGGGAGATTGTAAAAATGGATAGAAAGTTATCCATCTCATAATGTATACAGTATGTCCTCTTAAAATAGCAGTACTTCACATCCACAAAAGCCCCCAGGGACATCAAAAGGAGATTCATTTGTGTGCTTCATATGTTGTGGATGTGTTAAAGCAGCAGGACACTGAGGGCCACTGGTTAAACAGTGCAGAGAGAGAAAAGAAGAGAGAGGAATTACGCCTTTAGAGGATTTAACACTATTTAAGGTGGGGCAAACCACTTTGGAAATGTTTGATGGCATGTATTTTGGCATAGGCCCCGCAATGCCAACTTTGTTCCAGGGTGGCAGTAAAAAAACCCCAGTTAAATTAAGATAGAGACAGATGGAATGTCAAGGTTGGGCCCTCACACTGTGAAAAGTTAATGTTTTAAAAACAAGCCATAGCTTTTCTGTGTTGAAGTTGCCAAGCGGGCAGGCAGCCCAGTGTCTCTTTCATCCGAAGGGTTTTTTCTGCAACATTGAGCGATGTCTGGCTAGCTGGATCAAAGTCTGTGGCCTAAGGGCTGTTGTAAGCCAGTCCACAAGCTCACCAATACACTGGCTAATCTTGCTTCATTAAATAAGCATTATTTCACACCATGTCAATACAAATTTGATCTTGATCAACAGCTTGGGGAAATTGCACGTTAAATGCCATATGAAAAGTAAAGATTGGATGCCGTGCATAACAGAAAAGGTAGAAATTAAGTAACAGTAAGAAAGTAGAAAAAGGAGAAATAAACAGCACAATAAACAACAGTTCATTCACCTGTATGGAAGTGCCATATACTGCAAGTGGAGGGTATAATTGGCAGTGGTTGCACTGACGTTCTTAAATTGAATGTGGGTGTACTTCCCCCGCAGGGTGTGGTGGGTGATGCGGGGGAGAGGGGGCCTCCTGGTCCTGATGGCAATGAGGTGAGAACTCTTGTCTGCGTAATGATGAATTCAGCTGTGCTCTTTTTTTGTCTTCCACTTTTCATCTACCTCTGCCTGTTACTCCACCTTTCTGTCCTCCATCTCTAAAGTCTGGCTCTCTCTGCTTGTTACTTGTCCTCTCTCGTCAGTGACTTTGTGTACAAGTGCACAGTACTAAGCGTAAACTTATTCAGGTTCATATAAGTCATTTAGTCATTTTGTATTCTTTGGTATTATGTTAGGTATCATAATATTCAGCATGCAGGAGGGTATACATATATTAGCCAGACAATACTGAGCATTTTAGGTTTTTCTTCAGTGGTCAATTATACAAATTACTGATCAGCCTTTATTAATTAATTTTTGGGTTTCAGACAAAAGTATGTTCAGATGTGTTATCATCCCACATGAAAACACAAAGTCACACTTACAGTATTTCCAGTGTAGCCTTGGGAATGAGGAATGTGCAGTACTGTAAGTGTCCTGTCCTGTGTACTTAGGATGTTGCTGTGATGTTTCACAGGGGCCTGTTGGTGGGACTGGCATTAGCGGCTTTCCTGGCCTGAGGGTGAGTATCAGTTTTGCAGTGTTATCATTGTTATTAATGAGTTACAATTGCCTAATAGGCTCTGTGTTTGATCTGTCATTCACTTGGCTCACGGTTGTGCTTCTGTCTCTCTTTGTTCTTGTTTCCAAGATTGCTTGTCTGTCCATCTTTCTTTCTCTGTCTCTAGTGGTTAGATTGGGGTTTGGATGATTGATAGCAGTATGCGCTGAACTTGAGCCAGGGCTTTGTGGCAGTATTTTACTGTTAATGACAGCCACTGCTAAAATCTAAGAAATCCACAGGGACTATAGAATATAAGTAGAGCAGGATTCAGAATTATCTTGGCTGCACATCATGTGTCCTCAACACTACTAACTCCATGGGCGTGACGGTGCCAAAAAAGTGTAAATGCTCCAAAAAGTTGTGGAAGTGCAGCTGAGATGTATAGAAGAAGACTAAAACTTAACTTTTGGCAAATTTCCCACATGTATAGTGATGGAGATATACAAAGAATAGAGCTTGGATGGTTATTGCATTACAATAATACCAAAGTTAATATGACATCTAATATTACTTGGGTCAAACTCATTACTGCCAGAACATTTTTTTTCCTCTAGTCTTGACCAATCACCCACTTATCTCCATCATTAATCAGTAAGTATTACTGGTGGCAAACTTGGCAAACTGTAACCACCTGGGAGGCTCTGTCTTATTACCGCAGTGCGAAAGAATCAAGACTGTCACAGGCCTAACAGAGAGCATGCTGTCTTTTTACTGCTGTATGTACAAGTGTTAAAACAAGTTCACAGAGGCCTCTAAAACATCCCCCTGTTCATGTCAGCAAAATAGATACAACTGTATACGGCACCTTTCCTGTGCCATCATTTCAAGCTTCATTTACACTGGTTTGCTGTCCTCATAGCATGGGGATTTATGGGGGTGCTTGAAGGGTCACTCTGTGTGCGCTTGACACATCTGGATGGATGGGGTTTCCTTAACCTTCACCTAGGCTGCTGGCTGTATGTCATCTTTACTGTGAACACAGTCAGACATGAAGCATGCAGACACTATCGTTAGGTTTTTACTTTAACAAAAGTGTTATCACAGAGAGGGTTAAATATGTAACACAATTAGATTATAGAGAATACCACAGCTTTGAAGTAAACCCCATCTGAATATTTCAGTTTCAGTGTGTCATTTCAGAGTTGCAGACTAACACGACCCAGCTTATGTAATGGGTCGTGGCACTATGTGTAGCTGTAATTGTTGGTAGTAACATGTACAAAAGCAAAATTGTCACTCCAGATTAACTGAAAGTTATTTCTCAGTCAGACCCGACACACCACAGACCACTTCATGTGGTCTAGAAAGAACAAGATGTGTGACACAGATGTACCCACATGCATACACAAATGGGCTGCATGCACCGCACGCACGCATGCACACACACACACACACACACACACACACACACACACTCACTCACTCACTCACTCACTCACTCACTCAGTTAGCCACAGGTATCTTCATTTTGTCTTTGTAACATTACAAAAAATATCCAGTGCCAAATTCAGAAGACACTGTTATTCCTGACAGATATCTCTCTGGGATTGGCTGAATTTTTTTTGTCTGTTTTGAATCGGCAGGTTATATTGATGTACTGTATATAAATCACATGNNNNGCTTATGATTAAGGCAAGGTATGGCAATTTTATTTATATAGCACATTTAATTACAATTAACTCTGCGTGCTTTACATTACAGTGCATACAGTAACTATTAACAATAACAAAAGAAAATACTATTCTCATCGACAAACAGTGGTAAATGTGCTCCATTTCTCTTTGTTATCTAAAACAATATTTAGAGATGGTGGGTTGTCTGTCTGCCTTGGCATGTCAATCCTTTTTCCTAAAAAAAAAAAGCCTTTGTTAAACTGACTAGAGATGTTCCGATACCATTTTTTCCTTCCTGATACCGATTCCGATACCTGAAGTTGCGGTATCGGCCGATACCGAGTACTGATCCGATACCAGTGCAATAAAAAAAATATACATCTTATTATTATTTTTTAACAGCTGTATAACCCTGTATGGATGTGATATGATTGCTATCATTGTTAAACCCTTTNNTAAAACATGAACAAATACATACAGAGAATGAATGCCACAGAGCTTTCTTTTATTAACTGAAAAATTAACTGGAAAAAAAAAATAAATAAATAAATCTAGGAATAAATAACCATTACATATGAAGAAGATTTTTTTTGACACATCTCTCTCTCTCAGTTCTTTTCTCGGTGCACGGCCGGTGTGCACGTTTTCAACAGGCACTGCTCTAGTTTATATAATTCGTCTTTGAAAGAATACAAGACGAGTGGCCACAATCAATAGCCTACAAGCTACCCACTACTTACCAAGGTAGCTACCGGCCACAACTTGCTGTGTAGGCTGCTGTTTTGGAGCGGCGAAGATGATTTGATTTCCGGTGAAACAAGTTGATTTTTTTCAGGGCAAATAAATTATGGTATCGGATCAGTGCATAGACTGGCGTACTCGCCGATACCCGATCCCACATTTTAGGCAGTATCGGAGACATTTCCGATACTGGTATCGGAATCGGAACAACTCTAAAACTGACGGTGACATTTGTGGCATAGTTGTGGTCATAGCACAAACAGAATCATATGAAGGCACTGTGGCACTAAAACCTCATGTGGCCAGACTCTCTGGTGTCTCACTCTCTCCTGTGACAGTCATGTCCCTTTCCTTTCCTCTGTTTTGATTATCTCTCAATGGCTCTTTAATACATCGTGTGTTATTTGTTTTAATATGTAGGTCTTGCTAAAGAAAAGCTGTTAGTGTGGCTTCAAGCTTTTGTAGAACAAATCAAAACACCATCAAGCATTAATAATTCATAGGATTAACTATAGGATCATGATTTGCATGTAGTATAAAATTATTGATTATGGACATGGCCAATCCTGTGATAAGCTCATATCTCCAAAATGCTGCACCTGAAGAAAATGTGTTTAAATTGCACATCATGTATTGAAGAGAAGAATCATGTATTATTGATGGTTTTTACAAACTACAAAATTGTATATATTTTTATACAAAAATGACCCCACCTCTCCAAAAAAAAAAAAAATTAGAAGCAGAAAAATTAATTATTAATAATTAAAGCTGATGTAGTGGTTACTTGTCTTTATATCAACAAATTATTGCCTGTAAGTACTTTTGAGTAATCACACAAGAGAGCCAAAATACTTACACCTCCTTAATCCCATCTTTGATGTAATTCATATTTTGTCAACTTTCCAGCTGAGTGATTTTGACACAGGATAGATCTCACAAAGAACTCTACTTTGACATCTAAATCTAAATCTAAAACTCATTTTCACTTCCCAGTGTCAATCACACCCTTGCGGCTCCAGTTGCGCTCTCTCGTTTATTGAAAGGCAATTACACGAAGTTAGAGCTTTAGTTAAGTAATCAGAAAGAGCAGAACGAGAGCAGCAAGTGTTCGTTCTGGTATGCACTTGATGTCTTTGCCAGTGTGTGACTCAACAAAATGTGATGTAGCCAGACACTCTTTTCACAGCCTGAATGAAAAGCGAAAAAGAGCGAGGTGGAGACAAAAATTGTTGTTTGAAATTTTATAGGCTTTTTTGGTGTGTGTGTTACTGCTTTACCACCCTCACTTCAACCAGTTTTTGATCGTTTTCAGGTGGTGTGGTGAGGCCTGCATATACAGTTATTTAATTGTACTTTCCCCCATTGACATGTTATGTGTCAAGTATATGAAATAATCTAGTATATGGTGCTGAAGCATTTAATGTTTGATTGGATTTTATGAGGCTACAGTGGTTGTGTTGAAATGAGAGGTACATGAATGCAACAATCTGGTTTCCGTCAAGTCTTTAATCTCATCATGGGAGAAAATGATTTGGATGACCCCTAACCACCTGGTGGTCAGGCTACATCTTGAGCAGCAGTTTGAGCAAAGGTTCTGTGTGAGATGGCGATGCACCAGATCACTTCAGCTGGGCTGATAGACACCAGAGTGTTAGGGGAAAAGTTATTTTTCTCGGCTTATCTCCTCCTTTCAGTATGTCATTTTTCATGTGTTCTCTGTTGAAAGCCTCTTTTGGTGGTGCGCATGTGATTTGTGTCCGTCCTGCTGCAGTATCACAGTGGAGCCGCAGCATCAAACAAAAGGGTCCAGATGGACTCGTAGTTCAAGCCACATGTCCTTGATGACATAAAATTAAGCCATTTTCTCTCACTCGCCTCTCACTTACACTTTTTTGCATATTGACAAGACTGAGAGATTAATTGTTTGTATAGAGGATAGTGTTCTGATCGTAACACTTTCAGAGAAGTGACTTGTCTTTGTATTTATTTGTATTCACTATGCTTTTATTCAGCATATTGGTTAAGGCAGACACAGTCTTCGCTCTTTACTGTCTTGGAATAAACTCTTTGACATCTCTTCACCCCTAGGCCCTTCTCCTTTAAGCCTTCCTGCTGTCTCAAAGACAAAAAAAACCTTAAGTGAGCAGGCTGCCTGGTTTCCTCAATAAAAATGTTTACCACAATATCAAAGGAATCCATGCCAATATACCTACTCACGTACAAAGGCTGTGTTTAGTTAAATGTGTTTGTGTGTGTCTGTGTGAATGGTACATATGTGCATGTGCTGGCACATACACATCATCATTGTTACCACAACATCATGATTGTAGCAGTCGCGGTGAAAACCTCCCAATCAGTGGCCTGCCTAACCGTCTGCCTACTTGTAAAGGGTATTTTTTGGTCTGGCCACACATTCTAGCCATTCTCACCTCGCCTCTGTCAATTAGAGTGAATGTTGTGGGCTGGCAGTGGGGAGCGGGGCCAAGCCCAGACCCATACAAATCAACTGGATACACTGTCAACACGGCTTAGTTCTGTTAGGTTGTGACAAAAAGGAATGCTCTGCGTAGGAAACAGCATACGGTGTTCATGTCAAAATAATGCCCCTGCCAAGAAGAAATCGGAAACATTTGGTGTGAAAAATGTCAGTGTCAGGTGACAACCCTGGGCCAGTATCAGACATATGTGTGTGTGGGGTGTGTGTGTTTGTGATACATAAATTCCATTGTGTACCTCCTTCCTTCCACAGGGGGACCCGGGGCCTGAGGGACTGCGAGGACTGCCTGGTCTGGTGGGACCTCAGGTAGGTTAGACATTGGCCTCTGCAAATGCTCCAAATTTTAGGAAAATGCCGTAGAGTGCTGTTAGCTGTCTAATCTGTAAAGTATGTACAGTAAATCTAGTACCACCATAAATACATATTCTGACTTGTCAAAATACATAAAGACAGTGTGAGAAAAGGTTTCAAAACATTTGCTACAATGTCGACTTTTATCATTTGTCAGCCTCCTCCTCCTTGGCCTCACTTGATCCCTGCTTCGAAAAGTATTCCGTCATTGAAGTCACTGATTCCTCACAAAATTCCTCTCCTCTCTTTCTCTCTAATTGACTGATTCTTCTACTTTCCCTCCCTTCTTTCCTCTCCCTGTGGCAGGGCCCAGCAGGACGAGCCGGCCTGCCTGGATTGAAAGGTGATAAGGTGATCTAAATATTTATACTATTGCAGTGTATCTGTGTACAATGTGTCAGTAGCCCAGCTCACGTAATTCCACATATTACAAGAGATCCTGTTGGCATTTTGATAACACAGCCAACAATTCGAACTCAAATTCAGTATCGTGCTAATAGACTGAGCTTGTTAGAAGTACTTTATGTTAAATATTGATGTCGCTCCACAATGTGTGTTGGTTCTTTATAGTGTGGTGGCCATTTGTTTTCATGATAAAACAGAACTTTGATAGCTTGTCTTTACAGTGTACAAGTGTTACATAATGTACATGTGCTATACAGTATATACAGTACTTTACGTAGGTTCTTTGACTACAGTATTTATCTCTTATCTACGGTCGCATTGTGATCACTGTGGCAGGGTAGTGTTGTGTTATATCTCTGTATGATACTGTGAAATTCAGGGTGAAGTGGGACAAAGAGGCCAACCAGGAGAGATGGGGTACCAAGGTGATAAGGTACGTGTCCTGTCACACAAGCACAATTTAAAGGGAAACACAGGTGCACAACATCTGAACATTATGTGCATAGAGGTATTATTACCAGCAATTCATGAAAAGATCATTAGAGATTTTAGTCCCAAGGCAATCAATCATGAGTCATAACTTTAACTTGTACAGTAAAAATTTTAACACAGTACTCGTGTTTTGTTGAGAATGTACGTCACTTTTGATGAATGCATTTTTTGTTTTTCTTGATTGTTTAAACATCACGGAAGTGATCTCCATTTACCTCCTGCTATGACAAGTAATTGGACAATAGCAGGATCTGTAGAGGAACATTTGTCTTTGCTAAATCAGGAAAAGATTCGTCAAAGTAGTTCCGCAAATCAGAAATGCATTGTGTTTGAATAAATGCAGATGTTGATTCATTAATCACATGAAGTCACCACAGAATGCTTTTCCCATGTGAATAAGGGTTTGTTCACATACGCACATCTAGGCATGCACTCTAGTTTTATGGAAATGGATGAAAACAAACACACAGAAAGGGTGTGTAAGACCAGTTTGAGAATGTTATGTCTGTATCTTTCAGGGTGCTGCTGGTGTGCCTGGTCCTACTGGGCCAAGAGGGAAGCCAGGACCACCGGTATGTTTGTGTGAGTGTGAATGTGTCTGTGCAGCCAAGTGTGCATGTGTAGACATTACTGAAGGTGTATTTATTTGTGCATTCGCGTGTTTATGTGGGTATATATA
>NTHP01000259.1:546821-592854 GCA_003416845.1 Oplegnathus fasciatus | reverse complement strand
TGCATGCATGCCATTTTATTCAGGTTTTGTACAGCTTTTATAGACAAAGCCAAGTAAACACAGTGTACCACAATGAAATCTGGACTCTATTTTTGTTGGCTTGTAAACTGAAGTCAGTTAGATCACATTCACAACACATCGGCTTTATTGTGCACTTCCTGGTAATAGCTCCAATGAGGGAAGAAAGAAGTGCGATAAATGTCTTTGAACAACAATTTGTTTGCTTATCAGCAGAAACAAGCTCAGGTTAAGAAAAAAACATGAGACACTGAAAACTCTCCCTCTTCAGGACGCATTATAAACAAATCCAGAGCTGTCCTGTTCCAGAGCACCTAGTTTCTTTGCAACATCAGCTGTTGCTGCACTTCAAGTTACCACAGTTTTCAAGTAATCAAGATTATCAGATTGTTCACTCGTGTAATTTTAAAGAAGGAAAAGAAGATTCCCTGTGTTGAAGTTAACACTATCCAAACTTAATCAATTCAGAATTGTTTAAATGTTCACCAGCAAAAAACAACAACTTTCTCATCCATAGATTTGCAAATGCAGCTGCACAGCGTACTCCTATTGTACCCAATGTACTAAGCAAGCAAGCATGAGTAAATATAAAATCAGAGCACAAAAAAATATTATTTATGGTGCAGTGTGGAGGATGAATTGAGGATGATTATGTTGTGACTGACCAGTGAAGAGTTTGTTGTTTACTCTACACCCATCACCTATCAAATGGCTATAAGAACACAATGTGGCTTCACAGTGAGTCAGTAACAACATCTTTCATATTCACACTGTCAGTTTCATGATGAAAAAATATAAATGGAATACATATCTAAGTGGTGACAGAGATAGAGGACAGAGACAAGGAAAACATAATTAATGTGGGAAAAGTGCAGTTTCTAATTTCTTTTTGACTTTGTTTTCTGTATTTTAAAACAGGGTAGAATTGGTGAGATGGGGGCCCAAGGACCACCTGGGCCTGCAGGACCAGAGGTAGGACAAACATATCATGTGTTTTTATATTCAACATATCATTTTATTTGTCACCAAGTTTTCTCAGACTGGAGGAGCAAGACCACATAACATGATCATATTATGTGAACAGTGACCAATGTTTTGTGTTTAAAAGCCAGATAAGCAGATAAGCTTTGGGTTACAACACTGGGTAACACTTGATAGCTTTCTAGAGAACTTTCTACTATTGTCAGCTGTTTTCACTTTAATTGGATAGTCCTAACACACGTCTACAAACGCTTAGTGGAGAATGCCTACTAATAGTCTGCTGATAGTCAACAGATAATAAACTAAAGATTTAGTGGTTTCAGTGTTGTTGAATGTCAATTGATACACTGTTGACATGCTACTGAATAGCTACTGGTAACTTGTAGTGTCAACAGATGGACTATCAAAATAAAGTGTTACCACACACTGTGTTGTTTACCTGAAGTAAGCAATATACAGTCAGGCTAACAACTTAAATACCAGTTATATCAGTCGTTTGGACAGCACTTGCAGTTAATAATAATAAGTTTATAGAAGGTCAATTTGCAGCTTTCATTCTTTATTTCCAGACTGGTAAACCCATTTACTGTATGTGTTGCTGTAGGTAGACAGTGGGATGAAAGGGAAAAACTGAAAATCTTTCAGCTTTTGTAAAATTGATAAATAAGTAGTGCCACAATTCAAATGCACAGAAATGGAGCATGATTGATAAAAAGGGGGTGGAACAAGAGATTATGACGTAAAGGTCTTCGCGGTACTTTGGCACACTGTAGTATGGTGAATAGAGAAAAGATGGATAGTGAACCAGTCCAAACACAGATGCAGCTATAAAACATAATCATCCTGCTGTATCTTTACTTTTCTATTAGAGTGTGTGTAATGTGGTGGGCGTAGAGCCAAGGCAGGGCCTCTTTTATGGATGCTCCCACTCATGATTATGATCACATAAAGACATTAGAGAGATATGGAAGTCGTTGTGAGGGTTAAAGTAGCAGGTAGCTGAAAAACGCAGATTTTTCTACTTTGCACATGTCTCAGGTTTCTGCCGCAGGCTGGGGTGACTTTTTATAACTGAACATGAGCATTTAAAACATGATGTAAAATAAATACTTTCTAGTATAATGCACTACCTTTAGACAATCAAGAACAAGACAGTGGATGAATCAAAAACATTAGTCTGTGCATTTCTCTGTCCAGCACTTTGATTCAAAGTGCTGCAACGCTTAGTCAATCACTGGATTGACACAAAAAGAATCAGCATCTATTTTGATAATCGATATTCGATAATCAATTAAAAAGTAGTGTTCATGGCAAAAATGCCAAACTTTTGATGGTTCCAGGTTCTCAAATGTGAGGATTTGCTGCTTTTCCTTGTCTTACATTATAGTAGATTTATTCTCTTTGGATTGTGGACTGTTAGTCGGACAAAACAAGACATCTTGGACTCTAAGATATTATGATGGCATATTTCATTGTTGTTCTGATGGTTTATAGACCAAACAATTAATCAATTAATCGAGAAAATTATGTGCAGATGAATTGATAATGAAAATAATTGTTATTCAATTCATGGTGACTATAATGATTCCTAATGATTTTGGTGACTCCCTGATCTATTTCCACTGGATCATCACTTTGGTTAATAACACAATGTCTTCCTGAACTTAACTTTACTTGACATGGTCTATGGTGTGATCCTGAGGTTTTAGCTGTTGTAACAAGGTAGCTCTGAGATCAGTAAAATCAGTCAATGTTCAGTACGTCAGTCAGTGTCCATTTCATCCAATATTGTTTGGTGTAATGGTGATTGAGGCCTGTGGCAGCTCCTAGTGGGGTTTTAAACTTTTAGTCCTGTTGAAATATTGATGGTTGAATTTTACCGTATTTTACAGTGTTTCATAATAAGAAGAAATTTAAGAAAGGAAAGCTAAAATTTTACTTGGACACGTTGGCATACACTTAGATCATTCACACTTCACTTATACTGACAGAAGTATGGGCACCGATCAAGTCGCCTCACTATCCCCAGAACTTAACAACGGCCATGTATTGCATCAAAACAACATCAATCTTTGTCCTTTGCTCTCCCTGTTCTGGCATCTCCCTCAAGCATGTCTGTGCTTTCAATGTAGAATACCTCACCTTTTGTCAAAGAGGTCATTGTTGATGCTGCAAAGTATGTGAAAAGCATGGAAGATGTCAAAGACACACACTCAGGAGTGCAACATAACCATAGGTCACATAGGCCACAGCTAAGAGGCACATGTTTCTGAAATGAGTGATTTTGTCATGGCAGGTGTGCCTGAAGGTATTCTGCTTCTATCAGCTCAGTAGCAATCCATCACTATCTTTACATCAGTTTTCTGTAAGCCCGCCTATACGCTCAAGAAAGGCCCATCCCATGTCTGTCTGATACAGATTTATGCAGGATGCCTTCAGTGATTTGCAAAGAGGACCTGCTGTTGTACATCAACACATACATCGGTCTACTTTATACCTGCTATTTTAAATGCAGTATAATCCTACCCTTCCTGCAATGTACACAGAGACGTAATGAGTTGATTTAATGCGTGGGGTCAAACTCAACCAATTAGTCATGTGACTCATGACAGGTGAAATAACAATAACATATAATAATGATGTCTCCTCCTGTTTTTGCAAGGGATTTCCTGGGGACATTGGAGTACCAGGGCCCAACGGTCCACCTGGACCAAAGGTACAACAGCATCTCTCTCTCTTTCTCTCTCTCTCCATCTATCCATTCATTAAATTCATCCAATTGAATTCATACATTGGGTTGTGTTTCAGGGTTTGCAGGGTGCCAGAGGTCCCCAAGGCCCGCCGGGGCCACAAGGAACACAGGTGAGACGATTCAACTTAATTCTACACATCTGCTCGGTTCTTGGCTCGCTGATGCAGAAAACTGGAAAATATGGCTCATCAAAGGATTTCCATTGGATCATTAGTCTGAGGCGAGACTAAGTTCTTCTCATTAAGCATCCAGTCATATCTCTAAACAGTTGCGGCTTAGATCCTAGTGGGAGTTTTTTTCTCTGCGATATCTCTTGGGGCATGTTCCACTGGGTGAAGTCATGATTCACCATTGGGTGCTTATAAAAACAAAGCTGAAAGTTTTCCAGCCCTGGAAAAAAGGAACAGAAGCTTTTGGAAGGTGTACAAGACGCACACTTTTCTATTGTGCTGAATGTTACAGCATTGACCTGGCAACCACTCACAGAGACGTAGTTGGCAAATGTACTCCGCTCACACACTTTCCTGGTATGGAATCACAGCACCTCAGTCAGGTGGAGTGTAAAGCTGTTAAAAGTTTGATACCTGAAAGCATAGAGGTGGAATGTAACAAAGTCTATTTACTCAAGCGCTGTACTTGAGTGCAGTTTATAAATTGATTATGTAAGACTACAACAGAAGGTATACTTTTAAAGTGGATTAAATTCATCTGACAGCTGTAGGCAGTGGAATAGGTTTGGTTTCAGAAGCTGGGGGAGCGCAGTCGTATCAACTCAGAGAATAAGAGGATATTTTAGTGAGCCATTCAAACAGTAACTGCAAAACACATTACTGCTAATATTTCTGTACTTTTTTAATTAAATGGAATCTTGCGTGCATGGCTTTTTCTTTTAACAGTTTTGGCAATTTGCAGTTGTAATCTCTCAGATAGCTTTCTTATAAAGAAAATATGGTTGCCACTTTGGAGAGCATCATGGAACTGGAGAAGAATCGGTTGTCTGTGTATGTTGATATTGAAATAGTTAAAATCAAGATTCTTCCCCATATGTAACTACGATACGCCATTTTTGGGTCTATCACATATGCAACTGCCGGTTAAAGTAGTATTTAAAACATCTGCCTCAGTACAGTGCAAATCCTCTTACTTCTATGTCAAGCAGTATACTTTTCAGCCCTGTTGTGTAATCCTAAGTATGAATGTGGTGATAAAACGCTGTCCCTATCTGGCTCTCCAAGACGAGTTTTCATCAGCAAAATGGAATTTCTATCAGAGTGATAAACGAGCAGGCAGGTGAGCAGTTTAATGTTGAGAGTTAGACGTCATGCAATTGGAATGGTGCTGCTTGTGCAATTGTTGTGTTGTTTTGGTGTGCCAGCTGTATTTACTTGTCTGTCGGACTCTGCTGTGTATATGCGAGAGTGTGTTTGTGTTTGTCTGTATGTTTGCGAATATTTGTGTATGATAAACTGTACTGCGTTTCTGCAGGGCGATGAAGGACCACTCGGCCCACCTGGCAGCGCTGGCCCTACTGTAAGAACTCCCAGATTCACATACTGTTCATACACAAACACACACAGAGACACATGCACACAAACTGAGCCTTTTTCGCTTAGATGTTCTATCAGAAAGCAGCTAGGATGAGATGTGATAAACACATTAGGAGCTTTGGCATCTTTGAGCATTACTTGTGTGTCTGTGTGTGTGTGTGTCTGCCTGTCTCTGTAGGGGAGACCTGGAAGAAAAGGCTACATAGGCGAACCTGGCCCCGAGGGTTTAGAGGTGAGTCTACTTTCAAAATGTTGCTGTACTGTCACTACTGTTCTGTGACTGTATTATCACTATATTCATAGATGCATACATTTGTGGCGATTTCAATTTTAGATTTGTAGAAATCTTGCAGTAGTTCTGTAACAATATGTCAAGCCACAATATTGTTGAGCACATGCCAGAGAGGGCAACTGAATTTCAGTCTTGGACATAAACCGTCATAATTGCCGGCTAATATTCCTATAAAGGAGTAAAAAAAAAAAATTAATGTTTACTGTCTTCATTTTAAATTAGAGCATTTTCATCTTTTTGACTTTTTTGAGATTAAACAAGAAAAGTATTTTCTACTGTCGTAGTTTTTTCTTATTCAGAATTTGTTAAAAATATTATGTATAATGAATTGTAAACCCTTTATCACCCCAAGATGAGGGCTTGCCACAACAAATAATCTCAACTACTGTGTTTTTGTTACAGAACTATTTAGAAAAACACGTTTGTACCTAATCATTTTTGTCTGTATCAATTGCCATGACAAATTATTAGAAGTTGAGAACTTAAGAAAAATGAAAAGAATGCCTTTGTATTTGTTGTAATACATTGTGCTGTGCTTATTTTTTCTTCTTGTTAGCTTCCTGCCATTGACATTGAGGACCTTTGATTCCAAATAAATGAGAAATATCTACTAAATCTACTTTACCAGGACTGAATACCTCCATCTTTAGGACACAGACACTAAGAGTCTTATAGCTTGCATTCTAAGTTTAGATTATTCAGCTGTCAGTTCTCGGCTTTTTACTTCAGCAAACCACAACATTCCTCACCATATTTTATAGACTGTAATTGGCTTTTGTAGCCACCACAAATGCAGTGCCATGATCATGGTATCAAGTTTTTATTATTCTAAATTATGGTGTGGTGCTTACCTCTGAGTGTCAGTGTCTCCATGTTTGTGACCCACTTATTGTAAGCCTAGACTTACTGTGTTGTAAACATGCTCTTAATTAGGAGAGAAAATTCATTCTTCCAGGGCTATCATTGTACATATTGGTACACCACAATAAGAAGCAACACAAAATTATTCACAGTCTCATGCAGTCTGTGTGTGTGTTCCTTTTTACACTTGTAATATCCTGTGAGCCCTGAGCCAGTAGCAGGGCAGGATGGTGACAGAGATCGCTGTAATTACAGGAAGCTAACAAGCACACTGTTTGATGTCTTCCACTTGCAGGGAGAGAAAGGGGACATGGGAAATGTTGGAAAAATCGGACCACAAGTAAGTTGCTTTCACACTTGTAATGTACAGGACAGACATTAATTAACAGCCATCCTGCTGTAGCTTTTCATTGAATCCCTCTTTAAGAGTGTCAATGAGGGGCCTGTGCTGTGGCTTTTATTAGCTTGACTTCCTGCCCTTGAAACTTTTAATGTAATGTGTACTTTAAGCAAACTATTAAAACACGTCTTCAGGATTAATATACACATTACATTAAGATAACGACAACACAGTGCTTCCACAGTTAAGTGAATGGAATCATCCAGTGTGGCAACTGTGGAGGAGGTTACAGGAGCATTTTCTGATGTTGCTTGCTGTTTTCCTGACCCACTTTTAATGTTCAGAGAAATTTGGATCCTGCCCCACCACCAAATCGTGTTTTCATCATGAAATTGGCAGAACACCACCGTAGAATAGAAGGAACACCAATCAGAGATCTTCTGTGGAACTCACTTGATTTGCATATTTGTTTATGGCTCAAAGCCTGCCAAAGTCTGTTTGACGTCTGTTGTTGCCCAAGAATCGTACTTAATGGTGCATGTTGTCAAAGTATGATAAGTAGAAAATGTTGATCCAAAAAGATGTTGGTCTTTGTCCATCAAGTGACTTTGCAAGTGTCCCAAAACATCTGTGTTAGGATTGTTTGTAAGTGAACCAATTAACTGCAAAATCACAGTTTCAAATGTCTGTCTTTCTGTGTCATGCTTCATTTAATGCTTTATACTCAGTGCAAATACTCTAGAGAATTGTTGGGACATGTTTTGTCTTTGTAAAATCCTCATAAGCACACAACTGCTCTGAACATCCAAAGTATGTCCGTCCTTCCCGGAGGCCCCTTAATGTTAATATTTGCATTCTGTGCATAGTGGAGGCAACCAAGTGGGCTGTGCTGGACTGTGTTGCTGCAGCACACATATGAGAGGGATTAAGCACTTACTGAGTAGAGGGGCCTTTGAAGCCAAGGAGGAGCAATGGGGCTATGCAGAGAAAAAAAAACAACTCTAAAACATATGGAGGCTCTAACGAATGCCATTACATCACTTTCCAAATAAATTAGATGCGTAAGAAACTGAGAAAGACTGTTGTTGACTAGTGCAGGTTGACCCAGGGTCAGTGCATGCAGGCCTTAGGCTGTGTCTTCACAGAGTGCCCCTGTATCACCATGAGGCCTCCCATAAACTGTTTCAAGTGAAATTTTACTGGAGGTTTTTACAGTGCAGTGTATTTTAGCCAATTTAGATGCTGCTGAGTGTTCCATTTTTAAGTCACCCCCCAGTCTATAACTAATAAAACATGTATCAGTCCTCAATTACCAAAGGCAACCACAGGTGTGCTTTGAAATGTAATTCACGTGTCGACCTCTGTGCTTTGATTTTCATGTCAGTGACTTGGTGTGTAGTTATAAAGAGGCACGTGTGAGGGAGAGCCTTAATACTCTGGACAATGTGTGACTTGGGCTGTATTTCTACACTAACTTAAGGTTAATGGTTGTACCACTGCTTTTGTAACCCAGGCTGTGTCTGAGAAACCAGATCACCTTCAAAACAGCACTGTAAAAGCTCCCATGTCAAGATCCTGTCTCACGGAAACCCCTTTAAAACCATTTCCTTCTGTTAAATGATACAGGGTACCACATTGTCCCACTTCGTGTCCCAATTAAGGGATTTGAGGTCAATTTAGAGCTCCTGTTCCCATGCCTGCAGGCTGCATCCCCTCACAGACACTCTGCCACTAATCCGTCTCTCAACTGCTTTTCTTGCATCCAACAGGATAATACTCTTTAGGTGATGATACATGAGTAACACTTTCAAGCTATAAGCCTTTTTAGCTGAGTTAGGGAATAGCAAATGGAACAAAATCTCTTTGTGTTTATCTTAGTGGTCTGTTTCTTATCTTACACTTTGTCAATTAATCTACTCTTTCAGTTTCTTTTTATCTGTCTCTCGCTCTCTGACTCTTGCTTTCTCTCCCATTCTTTAGACACATCAAGGGTTACAAAAAAGATTTTAAAAAAAAAAGAATAAAAGCAAATAACAAGAATATATACCATATGATTATGTGACAGAAGTAAGAATAGCAGTCGTGTAGAATCTCGTAACCTGTTAACTGTGTGAATATATCATTCTGTGAGGAGGAAACGCAGCGAGGGAAATTGGCCCTCACAGCCAGAGACAGCCGCAGTCTGACTGCGCTTGCTTTTGTGGTCGGCCAGAATTGAGACCTTGGGCTGCAATTGGGCAGTCATTTGAATTATTACAATAACACTGTAATTCAGTTAGGTTCAGATGTTCTGGTAGCTTAAAGTGTGCTTACTGCACGTGCTGTCACTTCACTCTTTGAACTTTTACACGTTTTGTTTGACTTTTTTTAACAAAAATAAACACAATGACAGGGTTTCAAAAGTTACAGTTGCCCTCTCTGGTTGTATGTCTGCCACCCACAAGTCTTACTATTGGTCTTGAACTCCAGATTGTCCAGTGGAGAGGCTGGCACTGGTCCAAACCACAGTCCCTGTCCCAGACGACTGATCTGGAAGTGGTTAAGCTCCTCTGATAACGCTCTTATTTACATTGGCTAGTGTTTTGCCCATGAGGCCTCCTTTACTAAGTATCTTTTTGGGGCCATCTGTATTGAGTTACTGTATGCTGTGAAGTTACCATGCCCCTAATAATTCCCAATCATTGCTATTGTGCCCAAGAATTATGTTATTCTTACCTCTTGCCAAACAAAATAGTTTAGTTCCAAGACTCAGAAAAGCTTTAGAACGTTTTCAAGGTTGCAACATTTTTCTTTGTTGAATAATTCGTTGTTATCAATTCCATATTGATTGTAAAAACATGATTTTGAATCATTAACAGTGTCATCTGCTTTTGCCTTGTATTTCGGTCTCACTGTTTACTTGAGCATGAATTGATTTTATACCTTGTAAACAAAAGAACATGTTTTTTTAGTAATGGAAATCAAGATGTCTTTTACAGGCAACACAGTAATAACAGTAATATTATAATGTGAATAAATCTTTAGAGGTCAGTCTACAGGTTTCTCCTCGAGTCAGCAGCCGCTCCTGTTTGCTCACGTAAGCATTTCATTGTAATCTATGACCTCTTGCATTCCAGGTGTCATAACAGGTTGGAAAATAACCCTTAGATGAATGGACATCAGGTCCTCACTCTGACATACTTTTTCCTGATGTGTTTGTGTTGAACACTGTTTCCTTCCCTCTTCTACCACCTGTACTTTTTCCACTATTCCTCTTCCTCTTCCTCTCCTCTCCTCTCCAGGGTCCACTAGGTCTGATTGGGAGCGCTGGGGTGATAGGAGTTCCCGGTGAAAAGGTAAGGAGTGTGTTTCTCTATCATTAGGCTGTCAGTCAGCATCAGCTGGATGCTTGCCAGTGGCAGACCCCTGTAATTAGGGCTGTGTTAAGCAGCCATGGCTTGAGGCCCCAGAGGGCCCAAAACACATTCTTAGATAAACACTCAACACTCTCACATCCACATCAGTAACAATATTGTCAAAGCCATGTCACCATTACTGCCTCTCACCCCTCCGCCCCTCTGCCGAAGCGTGCAATTTCAAGGTAGATTCAGGAGACAATTTCAATTTAGTAGGTGACAAACCTCTTTAGACAAATTGGCCTATCACAGTAGATTTATCACTGACTGGTATAATTAGACATGTGCTGTGCTGACATATATATTATACTATTGCTTATTCAAATGCTTATGCATTCATAAAACATGTGAAAGTCGATATCACCACACAGGTGTAAGTCATGTAAAAATACTCATGATGCAATCTGGAGAGGCCCTGAGGCTTTCTCCCATGTTCGGCTCCTGTTGCCTCTCAGCTTAAAATGTTACAAGCAGCTCTGTAGCCTTCCTGCTCAAGTGAAATGATTTTACTAGCAGTCTGTGTAGTCTGTGTGTTACTTATTGACAAACCTCCAAACAAAACACCCCTGTTTTTCTATCTCCGTCGTCCCCTCCCTCTATCTCAACCTGTTCCCCTTTCCTTCCTATCCAGAAGCCCCCTGTGTGTCAGAACATGTTCTTGTGATGGGAAGCCGTCTGCTTGTCAGACTCTTGCTTGTCCTCCGCCTCCTCTTATGTAAAATCCTCCTCCTGGTTCAATCTGTCAGCACCAGCCGTACCCTGACAGCCCACAAATTCCTTTCACATTATATATATATATATATATATATATATATATATATATATATATATGTTGTATATTGAATTCAATACCACCCTCTGATTTAGACTTGTGTTTCCAATACACAGCCTCAAAACTACTCTGCTTGCGGTTTGATAGAAGTGCCACAAGAACTTTAAGGGTACTTGTACAGTCATGAATGTTACACAGTTGAAGGAGGATTAAAGCATCGCTCACACAGGGTCTAGAGTAGAGAACTAGGCAGCTTTACTGCTCACCCAGGGTTACCTTTTGCTTTTAACACACTGTGCAGAGTGCCACCAACTGGGTTTCAAAGTACCTACTCGCATTAAACTCCACTCAACCAGCTGTCACTCCAACCATCTGCATTTAAGAAGCTGTTCTCCAGTTTCATGGCTCTTTATTAGAAAAAGTGTATGTGAAGCTGTGTTTGGGTTATCTGTGTTGAGGTTCCAGGTCAGGGTTTAATGAGTTGCTCTCTCTCTCCCTCTTTCTGTCTTACTGTTTTTTCCCCCCCAGGGTGACCGAGGACCAGCGGGTCCAACAGGTCCAGTCGGGGAGAAGGGGCCAAGGGTAAGTACAGTCACTCAAGATGTGCTACAGAGCTCTGCTTCTTGTCTGAGAGTTGGTAAACCCCAGAGCCATAGTGTGTATATACTGAAAAAGGTTTTCCAGGAAATCAGCAAAGCTACAACAGCCTACCAGAGCTTGAATACTTTGTTCAGTAAACTAATGTCTAAGGATGATGAATATAAAACTGAACCACTAAGCAGTTTTGGCTGTAAGTTTTGGCAGATGTTACTCAGCTACAAGGTTTAGTTCATGGAAATGAAAGCAGTCTCGCTAGGCCTAAAAGGTTGCAGACTCCTCTGTGTTGAAACTTTTGTAGATCTTTGCAAAATTCAGCCATGTTTTTCCACAGTAATGCTGAGGATAGGGATGACTCCTTTGAATCACTTAGTCTGGTCTGGTTGACTGAATCCAGTGACTGGACTTTGTAGACACTGGATTTAGATCTGTTGAAAGACATTTTGGTATTTTCCATCTGTGATGTCTCTTTGCAGTCCTGAAATTCTTAGTCAGTTCTCTGTTGCAAATTAAAAGTCGTGTCTGTGATAGATCTAATTAATGGGGTTTTGTATTCGGCTCCTCACTCCCAGTTCCTACCTCATTGTGACAGTAAAGGGCTCCAGTGGCACACAGTTCTTTCTCATCTTTGACAGAATGACAACTGCTGTTGTTTTAATTTGGAGTCAGAGATGTTTAATGGTAAGTGGAAACAGGAACAGGAAAAGCACGTTTATCCAATTTTAAAGCTGATTCATATGCCAGGGTGAGTAAGATTGTGCCTTATTAAGGAACTTCAGCCACTCTCCAATATTGAAAAGGACCTATCTTCCACAAACCAATCCCTGCACACGCCTACTGTATGCCAAGCTCAGTGAAGTCAGAGAAAAGATCTTGCTGGAAGAGTGTAGCGCTCATTGACAATGTTGTGGAGAGATTTGCATAAAAGTGACTCATTGTGTTTTTTGTTGGCTTCCCTAAATCCATGCAGTGTGTTGAAGTTGTGTTTGATAAATGTTGTTTGTACATTTGCAGGTTAATAGCGGGTTAACTCACTGCTCACTACTGTGGAAAATGTGTTTGCATGAAAATTATTTTGACAGTGTTGATTCCCCAAAGAAAAAAAACAAACATGCTGCTGTCCAGTACAGCCGTGTTTCCACTGTCAACTGTGTTGCTGCATGAGTCCGTAGAGAGAGGGCTGGCCTGCATCCCTCATTGTCCTGGGGCCTTGGATTACCTCCATGTCTGTGGCTTTGGGCCCCAGTCCTGACCTAGCTGGCTGGCAGACTGGCTAGCAGGCTGACTGATTGGCTGGCTGGAAGAGAGGATGACTAATTTGGTGGCTGGCCGGCTGAATAGTTAGAAGATTGAATCATCGTGCATGTTTGACTGAGAGAGAGAGCTTAGTGACTTATGTAAGGAGTTACGGTGATTTGTGTGAACCAGTTTGCGCTATAATGTAGCCACATTAGCGAGGAGTGGCAGTTCAGTGTGAAGACTGTGGGCTGTTTCACAGATTACAATGATCATCTCATGAAGCTCTGTTTCTGTTTAAAGACGATTTGCAGGGATTAGCGTTTCCTGGCAAATCTCAGCCTCTTTTGTCTTTACTGACTGTCTTTGTTATTGTGGTATTACTCCTTAATAGATTATTACAGAAAGAGAATGGGTGTTGGATAGTGCTGTGATGAGAACAACAGCACCCAGCTGTCTCTTTTTTTTCTGGAGGGTCTGGAGCATTTTCGAAGACAACTTAATTTGAAACACGGTTCTACAGAACAGTCCTAAGCCTTCCCAGTCACAGATGTAACCGCGTTTTACTGCACAGTCTTGCACTGCTGCTGTGCTGTTGCTCCACATTAGTCATTGTTAAAATGACAGTGACGTGGTTTCTTGTCTACCTCTCTATATTGTTTGTTATTTCTGTTTTGGTGTAAGGGCTATCCAGGGTTGCCAGGAAGTCCAGGGGACATCGGCATGCAAGGTGCAACTGTAAGTGTCATTCCCTCGTCACCACTATGTAACACCAAATAGCGAGTCTTTACATTGGGCTGTCTACATGTAAATCTATATTTACTGCATGTATTGAAAAGATAAACTTCTGTACTCCTGCAGAAGGTGTTACAATATGTGCATATTGTTTTTTTAATTTACTTCCTTTTTAGTTTTCTTTTGCTCCCTCTGCATTTTGGATTGAGTCACACACATTAGTACTTAATGGGCTGAAAAACTTGGGTGCATTGACTCTCATCTTCTCTACTCAGTGTCTTGGCTGGATATTATAAATGCATAAATTGCAAGATTAACTTTAAACTGAGTTGGAGGAACATTCTTTTGGTTTTTGTAAACACATAAAATTTAAGGGGGTGATTTGATGTATCAGTTTTCCTGTTTCCCACAATTTAGTCTAGACCTGTGTAAACAGTATGTCTTCACGGGCTGATTGTTCAGTAGTTCTGCTGAAGCCTCCGTAGCGCATCCATTAGGTTCATATGACTAGTGTTGATGTGGGTTAGAAAGATGCATAGAGAGGTTTTGCCCTGTTTACTTTGTGTAAATATTCTCACTGTATTTTATAGCTGGTCTAGCCGTGTCATGCCAAAGAAACACCATGAAATCCTTCCCTAAATTGCACTGTTTTTTTACTACGATTTCCCAGTCTTTACTCTCTCTCTGATTTCTCACAGGGTCCACAGGGGCAGAGGGGCAGTCCAGGCATCGCTGGGCCAAAGGGCAGGAGGGTAAGAGCTGTCTTTATCTCTGGGGCATTAGTTGTACTAGTCCCTTGTATGTTACGTATGTGAGCCTACTTCATCTCAATAATGCCCATGAAAACTTCACTTATCAGCCCTTTAGTTGTCTGTTTCGCATCACAGCTCCATTCCCATAAACCAAAGGTTAAAGCAATTAGAAGACATGTGTTTGTCCTTCCACTTGGCCTGAGCTTCTTTATAGGTTCATTTACAACTCTTTCATAAGCCCCATGAATCTCATGTTGGAAGACATTATGGTAATGTCAAATGGATGTGGTGTGGTAATACTAGTGAGACACCGTGTGGCTGAGAGGAGAATGACACCTTCAGGCGAGGAGGCGAAGAGAGATTTATGATTTTAATTGTGGTCAGGCTTCTTGGAGCTTAACAGAATATCAGCTTGAATCTAGCAGTATTGATTATTCAGTGTACCAGATATGACCAAACAAAGGAGAACATATTTCATCTCGACACATTCATCTTAGATGTCTAGAGTTACAACTCATAGAGACTATATAACAGTTTGTGTCTGTTGCCTTAAGAAGCAAAATTAAATAGTTTTTATTCAAATTTTACTGAAATGGGTCCTGGACCAAACTGGTGGGTCTGCAAATCACAATAATGCTATTATGTTTACTTTGATGTCACTGTACTGTACTCTGTTTTGTGCTTGTTCACATGAACAGTTTGGACCCCCATGGTATTGAATTAGAGCTTTGTTTACCATTTAAAAAACTTAAATTTATTGGGTTTTAGTTACAATATAAAAAAGCAGGTGTAAATCTGATTAAAAATCAGTAATAGAAAAAATACAAATGAGAATAGGATAAAATAAAAAATACCATCAGCAGCACTAACAGTATAGGTTGATAGTTTTTTCTTTACTTTCTGGGATGCAAATACTCTACTACTCTAATACTCTACTTATTCGCCATTAACAATCATTGAATAATACAATATAATGTTAATCTCTGTGACCGTAACCCAGAAATGTACTGTAGTTCCTGAACAGAGGACAAAACACGTAGTCAAGCAGTAACATACCTACAGAATGAATTAATATTTATTTTCAGTGTATTAATATTTTGATGAACTGTTATTTATTTAAAGAATATTTATACTGTGACTGTGAACATGACTGTTAACGTATGTTTATTGTTGCCAACTTTTCCCAGTGATGATTATGTCGACTGCATGTTAGCCAGGTATTATCCATGATGGTCAGAGTTTTTGTACTGCTTTGGAAGGTGTCAGTTTCTCCTCATCAGTGTTCGGTACTCATGTGACAGTACAGAGCTCTAAGGTTGGCAACATCTACCAGTTTCTCTTTTGCTCAGTGTCTTTTTCTCACCACTTTAGTCTGACTACTTGCAGGCAGCAGCACATCTTGGGAGGTCCTTTTTGCTAGACTTTTTAACTCTTAGTTGTGCCTTTAATTTCCTTTAAATCTTTCCTAAATTGAAGGTTGGCTTGTGCTTCACTCCACTGCCAGACAGCCCAACAGTGCCACAGCTAAAGCTCTCTAGTTTAATGTGCATCCATTTTAGTTAATGCAAGAAAATGGGCGAGAAACTGCATACCACATGCGTACTACCTACTACCACACTACTTCTCACACTTCATCACTCATCCACATTTAATTTCCTTTTATCCTCTCTTGACTTATTTTCCTTATTTTCCAGTTGAACATTTTGCCAACAAAACATATGGCAGCACTTACAGTAACATGCCACAGCTTGTGTTGTTTACTATAATCCATACACGTGTCAGTTTGTGGTTGCATTTCCTGTCTTGCTGAGGTATCAGGACCAGTAAGAATTGCAAAAGCTGATCATTTGAACCAAAGTAACATATTCCCCTGCGAGCTGACGTTTTTTGGAAGAGATGTCGGAAATAAACATGCATCCTCTCTCAACACCGCGGTTTGTCGATAAGATACTAACCTCAGAATGCAACATAAAGGAAGCGAAGTGGAACTGCCACACTGCTTATCACTCATTCTTATCATTTTACCCTCTAAACTATTAAAAAAAGTCATATCCTGGAGCTGCGTTATGTGGTGTGCACCTGCCCTAGTTGGCACGCACCTGCACTAGTTCTAAAGCGAGTTGTCATCGTGGGAAAACAGGTAGTGCAGTTCCCTCTTATCTAAGCTATCCATCTCTGATTCCTCTTCCCCATTTTAATGATCACTCACAGTGAAATGCACCTCACCTGCGCCAGAAATGTTCCTGTAGACAAACTGTTATGTAATAATGTGTGTTATTACTTGGAGATAAGCCGTTGTTGCACTGGCGGCCTTTCTGCAGTTAAAAGTTTCAAACTAGTTATTCTGTATGCACACATTGTTTAATGTTACAATATTCCTGCCCACTAGTCAGACTAACTGGGCAATACATGTTAATGATGGTAATGAATTTATCACAACCGATGATCAGAAGCTGTTTCTTAATGAATTTCTGTACTATTCATAGTTAACTAAAAAGGGATCCGTTAAACACTAACAAAGATGGACCACAACTTACACTAGCATTGGTCACCTCAAACATTTAGCAGAAATAAGATTGCAGAGAGAGATGAGCTACAGGAAGGAACAAAGAGACAGAAAGATAAAGCCCAGTTTGTCTGCCTGGAAGCTTAAAAGGAGCAGAGTGACCTGAGAGGGATGGAGGTCTGACTGAAAGCCAGAGGCTCAGGCAAAATAGGAGCAGATAGAGAGCCATCAAAGGCAGAGATATAAAAGAGGGGAGACGAGATGGAAACGACAGATAGGCTGAAAGTGGAAAAGTCCTGAAAGAGTGGACAGGAGAGGAAAGGGTCTCGGGCTGTATTTACAGATGTTTATCTGTCACCCTACCTGTGTGGTGGTGCTACAAAGCCGGGAAACCCCTGGAATGTTTGTGGGAGTGGTGGGCTGTGGCATCAGGGCAGAAAACCCCCCAAGTAGACAAAGAATATAAACTAATTACTTTGTTGCTGATGTTATTTCAGAGTTAACTATGCACACTGTGTGTGAACTTGTGTATGACGCTTTGATGCTAAATGTATTCCTGCACTGCTCATTCTTTGTTGAGTGATGATTAAAGGTGTGTCTCATGTTGCTGTAATATAGGGGCCCCGGGGTCCAGATGGCCCACTGGGAGAACCAGGCCCTGAGGGCACCAAGGTAAACATACACACCACCCTGTTGAAAACATCACCATGTGCGTGTGATGTCATCAATATAGTACTTTTGCATGAAATAAGTCCTTCCTCCTGCATATTTAGCCACGGTATCAGAGCTGGAATTATCTGCTCCTCTGACGTACCTCTGAATTATTTTTTTATAACACCTTTCCAAAATGTGTCATATTGTGTCTTTGCAGGGTGAAAGGGGTGACATTGGACAAAAAGGAGAGCCAGGATTCATCGTAAGTAGTCTTTCAATTAATATGTCTTTACAATTGTCTTTCAGCTGATTTGGAACAGAGCAAATGTCAGTCGATAACATGTTAGAAAGTTTATTCTCAAAAGCGCCAAAAATACTTGTAAGGTACCTGCTGAATGGTTATATCGTTTTACGTCTTAACACGTTTCTGGATGCTTCAGGCTCTTAATAAATGAGAAGTCAAATTTATATGTACCCTCATTCATCCAAAGCCAAGAATAATCATCGTCATAATGAAAGGCATCATCCTGAAGCATCTGCTGTAGGTTAACACGTACATCTCTTTTGAAGATGCACATTCTCCTCATCTAGTACAACCCTCGGGTCTCTGTGAAAGCTTTAATCAGCTTTTATTCGCAGAGTGGGCCTTTGTCTTCTTGCCGCAGTGTCAGGTTATGCCCACATGCAGTTATTATATACCGCTGCCACCTTGTAGTGAGGAAACCTGAGCTAAATCTGCTGAGGAGTTGCAGGGTGGATGTAAACATTGTATTTAACTGATCTAGTTGAGTGAAATGCAATCCATGATTTGCCTGTGATGCCTTGTTTTAATAAAGATAATTTGAGTGCAATCTTCAAGTGTACAATCTTCATCTTAATTTAAAGCATCTATCAAGGAAGCCAGTAAATTCATCAGGATACTGAAATTACTGCTCTCTTTTGATGACCAGGTCGATATGTAGCGTTGCATATAAGTGTAAAACCCAGCAATCATCAGACGTTGAGGATCAATGTGTTGCCAATATTTTTCTCAAAATAAATTGAAATCAGTTGGGTTGATTGAAACTGCATATTAATCATTCAAATACTGATTTCTGTTTTTAAGGGCAAGGCGGGCAGTCCAGGAGAGAGAGGCCCTCCCGGGAAGAACGTAAGTAATGTTTAACTTTGTGGTTATTTTTCTGCTGAATTTCTCTCTCAGAGCTTTAATTATCGTCTTCGCTTTAGCAAGAAGCATCACTGTGGCTACGGCAGACAACACAGACTTGTAAAACACCTCCACATCCTCTTTTCACCTGTAATGTATATAATTATTACTTTGAAGAGTGTGCGCCAATAAAGTCACCCAAGAGGAAGTTGTCATAGTTACGCACAGAGCGGTGTTTCCAGGCTCAGAATCAAAACACATGTCCCTACTCATCAGGTGCGTGTGGGTGTAAGGTTTTCGTTCAGCATACAGTACTAACAGCAGTTTGTAAAGACTCTTCCTACTCTTCTTTGTGTGATTTTAACACTGCACACTGTTATTTTATTTCAACTGCCTTTGTATCTTATGTCTAGTTGTCAGGAATGTGTGCTTTGATGTTGTGCTTATTAGAATACCTTTAGATTAGATTTTCACTGATCCACCGGATTTTTGAGTTAAACTCTGGGAAATAAACAAAACCTGTTTACAATTATCCTTTAAACTTGGTTATTATAGAATTATGAGTAACATACAGTATGTGTGGAGCGGAACATTGTACAATTGAAAAATACACTTGTAAGTGCTCTCTGGTGGACAAACTATGTAATGGCGAAACTGTTTCTACATGACATCTTTGACATATCCAGCTAATAATGGTCGATAATATCAGCCAGCTGATTTATTGGTCAGGCTCCATTTTGAATGAGACTTTAACAACCCCAGGGGAGAAATGTTGTCTTTTCAGCAGCTAAGAATACCATGTAGGACATAGATACAAAGAAAACAACTACCACTGACTACAGTGTCTTGTTTTAGTGCCACACAATACACAGACTTTTGGCAGCTTTGAAGAACCATTCTGCCAACAAACTCTTAGTTTTTCTGTTTTCACCATCAAGAAAATGACGAATGATAGTTTTAATATTCTTTTGAACTGTGAGAGGATAAAATAACTGATGCTCCACAGATGGTAGAAACATGCAAACAAAAACAGATCCAAAAGCAGATCCATGTGGGCTGTCTGATAGTCAAGTGATGATCTTTATATCCACAGTATGTTTCTTATAGTGCTGTTTGTTTCATCCGTTTGTGGCAGGACTTACAAAGGACGATCCCCAGTCAGAGAAAAGCTCTGTCACCTGCATGCTTAAGCAGTGTTGGACTCCGTTGTTTGGCTTGTCTTCTTTTCCACTGGCAAATGAGTTGCTTTCCACTTTCTCTGATCATGTATTGGCTTAACATTTGACAGCCGAGGGCTGCTTGTCATTAATCTCAACAGACACTCAAATACACGTGCAGGCCTGTGCTCTCACTCTCTGATGTAGCCATGTGTACACCTTTGGACACAACAACACACACATACTTGGGACTAGTTGTGACCTGTCCTCCTAAGCACACGCTGAGGTCTTTTGCGTTGAATGAGGTTGCAATTAACTTTCAAACACAGGTTGCTGTGTGTTTTTACACTTTAGATTTAAAAGTTACTGCTTACAGTAACTGTAGCTTTTACCCTCTGTCTTTGGTAGAAACTTTATTAATGAGATATAGATATACAGATATACTGCTCAATGTTTAACGAAGAACATCTACCCCTCCTCTGAACTTGCCCACTATCATCAACCTCACTGCTTTGACAAACCTACTGCATCTGCCGTGGGTCATCTTTGGGTGCTGAGAGGCAGCATTTCTGTTGTCCACCTTTGGACTCACAGCGCCATCTTGTGTCTCCCCCAAAATCTATCATGCGTAATTCCTCACCATTCAAAATCATTTAGTGACTGTGTCCCAAAATCATGTTGGGACTCAGTGCTGAATGCAATTTTGTAGTTAACGTAGTTGTCAGTGATTGTGGTTGTTGTCACAAAGTACTGTATTATACTGCAGTTCCCATAAATCTTGTTTCCCTAAAAATCACTTTCATCACTCTCTGTATGGATAATTACTCTCGCCGGCCCTTCTCATAATACGTGGGTTGTGAGAACATTTCAGTGTCCTTCTTCCTTTTGTTCGGATGATTCAGCTTCCATCTTCAAATACCTTATTTACAGAGCTTGATCTGCTCCGTGAATAGAAGCAAAAGTCATTTGAGTGTTAATTATGTTGAGTTAAGTTGTAGTGTTTGACAATGGAGTGCGTAAATCAGGTTATTCAACAGCTGATGGTTGATGCTGCTGAATCCATTGCTATCTCATCAAACTTTGGCACATTAATCTCAGTGCTTGGAACAACCAGCTGTCTCTTACACACGCAGAATTAATGTCGTCCTCTGTCAGTGTTGGACAAAACGCCGTTTTAAATTAGGGTGTCTTGTCTAAACTTGGCAGCACAATGTTTGGACCACAACAGAGAGATCTGACATTGCAGGAAAGCCAATCTGTTTGTATTGCATCAAAGAGTTCCTGCGTGCTGTCTGTAGACATTAGGCAGCACTGAAATATTAGACTCAGTCATCATGTTTGTGGTCACATTGCTAATGATGATGATAACAATGATCAGAAGAAGACCGTGACCAAAGCCAAGTTCTCTCATGCTTCTTTTCTGTAATTACACAAATGAATGACTGAAGCTACACCGAGCTAATGGCTGTGTGTGTGTTTCCAGGGTAAACCAGGTATTCCGGGCAGCAACGGGGAGAGGGGACCCCACGGTGAACCAGTAAGTATGCTGTGCTCTGACTGTTGCATTGATGTGGCTGTTTCAGGAAACTGCGAACAAACCACAAATTGTGAAATGACTGTGGGAGGTAATATCCGCATAATCATTATTGCTCACAAAGGTTTCATGAGAAAGAAGCTGTCGGGGTCGGAATTATTTTATGAACACTTCAGAAGCTCTGATGTTGCTCATTACGAGAAATTGAACAGTTTGAGAGGGGAAAGGAGTTATTTAGATGTGTCTCTGTTTGTTGCTTCCTCTCTCTGCGCTCCTCCACACCTTGTGTCTCCCTTCTTGGATTCGTTTTCAAGTTCTTGATTTTCCTGGAAATCCGCCGACCCCTCAGGGACATCAAGAAGTCAAACAATCAGATACAAATATTTATTAGGATGGGAGGTTTCAATAACGCTAGAGGCACGGTTTATGTTATGGGTCTCATCTTGCCTTTGGCTGGTCTTCAGTTTTACTCCAGGCATTCTCAGCTTTCCCTTCTCTGCAGGCTTAAACATTCAGCTGTATGTGTTTGTTTTGCCATTATATGCTAGAGTTGTGTATTATGGTGTTCTGGTGTTTTATTCCCTGATTTACTGCACCCAGTAAGTCCAATAATGAAGTTATTGTTTCATTAAACTAGTATCCTTAAAGCATGTTATGATGGTTATTATTCTTGCAGGGACCCAGAGGACCTCCTGGAGAGGCTGGACCTGATGGAGAGCAAGGGCCTGAAGTACTTTTCGTTAAATATTCATAACTATTTATCAATTCATCATTAATTCCTACGTATACAGTACAAATGAAACATGACTCATGCCCTTTGTTTCTCTGTCCCATCTTTGTAGGGTGGGCCTGGTGCAGAGGGGGAACCAGGTGCCATTGGAGAGCCGGGGTCAAAGGTCAGTACAACCTTACCACCCTACAGCAATGTCAAAAGCCGTGGACTTGCCCTGTCAACATGTACTTGACATAACTGGAACCTTGGGTGAAACAACAGCTGATTGCCAAGTCTAGTCTCAGCTTCAAGTATCAGCGGTCAGTGTAGGTGTAGGACTGTGCTCGCACATGTAAGTGTGTTTTGACCTCCAGACAGCCCTGTGTTGTGTTTCGTGTCCCTGCAGGGTGATGTTGGGCCTCCAGGAGCTGAAGGGGAGCAGGGACAAGAGGGAATGAGAGTGAGTGACTGCAGACAACCCACTAATCCCTTCCTTCCTTGTGTTTGGATAAATCTAACCCGGTCGTGTATTTCCTCCCCCTCATTTTGACAAAGATGTCTAATCCTCCGGCCCAAAGAAAGCAGAACGATGGAATTATTTTTGTCTGATGGACTATATAAATAGCACTTTGACAGCTTGAGTCTCATCTTTCTGTCCTGTCCACAAAAGTAGATTCAACATTCATTAACAAGGTTGCCAAACATCAAACATGCATTTTTGCACTTAAATTCATCTCAAGGGATGAAGGAAGATTACAGAAGATAGATGATGTCTGAGAAACTGTCCATTCTGTCCACAGTTGGACTAAAGAAATCAGAGATCAGATCACCTCAGTAGAAATTTTCCAAGGGCAGGGTCTTTTCTCCTTTATTGGTCAATAAAATTGTGATTACAAGGGGAATATTTTAAATTAATCATGCCTACATGTATTATTCAGGATAATTAAGGGAATTACTGTAACTACTTTACATCATAATTTCTTCTCTTCTTAAGTTCTTCTGTATGGCACTTATTTTAGATGGTAATGTGGTCCTTGTCTTTTACATAACAAATAATGGTCATTTGGCCACTCCAGTCAAGCCAGTGGAGTCCCCCATTCTTCAGAATTCATCTCTTCATTACGTACCTTGTTTCCCTAAATTTTAACTTCTTGCTCCGCCCCTTTTTAGGCCTGTCACAAATATTACATAATTGCCTGATCACGATTATTTGAGCTGACTGCGATTATGTTGCCTAATCGTTAGATTCCACAATCATGGGAAGTTTTGCAGTTGAATATTATTCATTATTATTATTATTATTTACATGTTGATATAGTATTTAGTCATATTTGCTCCTATTCATAATATATGATGTTTAATCCAAGTCTACTCTGAATAATTCCAATTACATTTTATTGGTTTGTTACCTGTAATGCCAAATAAAGAATTACACGCACGTCCTTTCAGGACCGACTGCCACCTCTTAACCACCCTTTAGGGCAGCGAGCACCTGCAGAGTGGAGCTGCACAGTTTCTCACCGTGTTGTGGCCTTTTGGAATACACAGAGATAAACTGCTGCCTTTTTTTGTGAAAATATTTTTTGGTTTTCACCAAGTTTATTTTTGTATGAGTGAAAGTGGATTAATAAACCCTTTTAATCTACAAGAGGAGATGTGTGGATATAACATAAGAAACACGTGCCGACCGACAGTTCACACTCTGTACCAAGTTTTGGATCCTACAGGTGTGTTTCCATCGGCTGGGTTGAGGCAAATAAACTGTCGATCTGAGCACGAGGTTCTAATGTCAGGAAAAAAAGATGAAACAAAGAGCTTGGCTCCAGATGATGACAGAGAGGTGCCAAAAACAGGTCTCTTGGTTTATAGCGGAGAGTCTCCCTGCCGGCTGCCGCGGTGTGTTTGACAGCTCTGCGGAAAGTTATATCATTGACAGACAGCCCTTTGCTGCTTAATTTCAGTATGCTGAAACCCAGTTTAGAGTTGTTGTGCAACGTAATTGGACCAAACAGCTGATATGTCATGTAATATTTGCTACATCATTATTTATTGGACAGATCGTTTCCATCAACTAAATGTTGCATAAACTCTTTATGGACAAAAGGGAAAAAAAACACCCCAAGCGAATGCAAAACCTTTTTAGTGATATTGTGGAAGTTTTGTTGAATTTTGCCACTTTCATTTCACACTATCATTTGCATAAAAATGCTTGGATGGAAACATGGCTTTGTATTTCCCTGTTGCGTATTAACTTTTGAAAATAAAATCAAATGTCCTTCTACATTAATTAACTGTCTTGAAACACTTTTTCATTACATTAGGTTGGCCCACACAACAGTTTTACGACAAGCTATTGAAAATAAATCGTATGTGCAGCAGAACAAGAGGTGTAACGTGTCAGAACGGGCACATGTGCAAACTATTTAAATATTAATTGACACTACTTTACCAACGACCACATCGTTCAATGAGCAAAATCCAGTGAATGTATCTTATTTGTTCACAGAACTTAAAGAGTAACCACCAGTGATGCTGGCTGTGTTACTGCTTAACTCTGACATGATACCTCATTATGACTTTGACAGTTGCATATATTGATGATATAGGATAACATGATTATGTTCTATAACTGTGCAAAAATTTGCCAAATTATGAAACAACATTTTCTTATGTACCTTTAGTGATATCTAGCTGTGCAGATAATTTTACTTTATTTGGCCCAGGATTTGAGATGCAAACAGTAACAGCTCTTTCCAGAAACAGTGTTCCTGTTACTGAGGATGCTCCACAACTTTCCTAAGGACTATTTCATCAGTAGAAAGTAGTCCCAGTTAAAAGTACCAGGACATTGTTTCTGGAAAGACACGTTGCTATTCAACTTTGTCAACATAATGTTTCAATACTGTGAGTACTTAAAATTAAATTTACCTACACTGTGTTGGTGTGGAGGCTGAAATGTCAGAGTGTGATATCTCAAAACCTGGACACAGAGGACCAAAAAATCTGCCATCACAGAGAACATAATGATTTCACAATTCTCATGAAGCTGGCTTTAAGGAGGGACAATAATGCTGATGTGTTGATTTGTCACTTTTTACAACAGTGAAGAGGTTTTGTTGTAATTGGTGATGTGTTTGTAGGGTCGTCCTGGTCCCCCTGGTGAAGACGGCCCTCAAGGAAAAGATGGAGCCAAGGTAAACATAGCAAGACCTTGTTTTTGTTAACGTAACTTCATTCCTTTCTAACAACATCAAGCAGGTAGCCAAAATGGGTTATGGATTTGTTTCTAGTGGGGTTCTCCATATGACAACAATTACAGGGAGTTTTCAGTAGAACGCTTGCTTTAGTGCATCAAAGAGAATAGTTCAGGATAAAAAAAAGTTAATTCAAGTCATATACTGAATATTAGTACACCAATCCATCCATTTCACACTAGATTTGAGATATAAAGTCTAATAAAGGAAATGAAAATAAAGCCATTCCACTAAAACCTTTCATCAGCTTCTGAATACCACAGGTTGTCTGACCTATTGACCTCTCTCTGTTTGTAATATGATACTTGCTGTATTATAACTAAACTGTCTTTCACTCTGTTTTTCCTGGTTGTCTGCCTCTCGTTCTCGGTGTCTGTCACACCGTCAGGGTGAGCCTGGTGAGCGTGGGCCAATCGGAGAGCCAGGGGACAAAGGAGTAGAAGGGGACCCTGGGCCTCCAGGACCACCCGGAGAGCCTGGGAAACAGGGCTTTCGTGTAAGTTTATTTTATGTTTCTAAACTGCCAAATACAATGATTTTAATGAAAACAACCTTTGTTAAATTGTTGTGCAGTTAACAGAAATGGATGCTAATACTGACATTCTGATAGACTCTGATTACATGCAGTTTACGTAAAAACTAGATCTGAATAAAAGTTCAGGTAGATTCAGTTTGTTGCAGAACTGGTGCCTCCTGTTTTTTCACTTTGGTTATTTATGTGAGAGCCGGCAAGAGGTTGATGGATCATGAGCATACTTTCTTCTGAGACATAGCAAAATAAATCACACTTTCGCAATACCTGCAACTGATGGAGTAGATTACAGAAGTGCTCTTAACAACCAAATAATGTCCTCATATCCCAGTAGGGGTCAGCCTTCTCTTCAATAAAGACTTTTTGCCACTGGGGCAGTAAAAGGTGCATCACAGTGTGATAGATGTCTGTCAAAGTCTCGTCTAAGTGCTCGTTTGTTTGGAGATACAGATCCAGATTTAGCTTTGGGTGTTGAGGAGCAGGAAGGTCACCAGTGTCAGGAAGGAAGGGAGCTTCAGGCCACACATACAAAGTGTGGGAAAAGTTTTGACATTGTGGATACAAGTTATTAACCTCTGTATAGAAAATTGCTCACTGATAACTGGTGTTTATAAGTCATTGGATGGACACTCTGAACAACAGGCAACAAAGTAAGAGGATCCAATATATGATGTCAGTTAAAGTCACAAAACTGAGGCAAATAATCGGACGGTGTTTACAGTTGTAGTAATCAATGCCTCTGATTATTAAATATAGTTTTAGTGTGTGTGATAATCATTTAATGAGTCATCTGTTACAGGGGCCAGAAGGAAAACTAGGGCCCACAGGGAACAGAGGACGGCACGGTAAGAAGGTAAGGACCTCATTCACCACCACTTCCTGTACAGTTTCCCTGCAGTAAAACAGCTGGAAGCAAGAGGACGCAGTCCAAGGCCCTTTGGTGTTCAAGTGGTTCCAGAGAACTACTGAGTCATCTTGTTTCAGCTGCGTCATTTGGGTCAAATGTGAAGTTATTGACTCAAGTTCTGGGGAAGAAAATAAGTAACTGCAACCAGCATTAAAGACAAATGGCCTTCAGAGCTAGTATGGATTTGTTTTGTTGCTGAGGGACAGTTCGACAGAATGGATCCCTCCTGCTGTCAAAACGGGGCTGGATCCTGACTTTCAGCTTGAAAGGATAGCCTCCATACTGGATTTTTGTCAGTGTTGCTGTTTCTCATCCCAGTGACATTCTATCTCTTTCCAGGGAGAGAGAGGTCCTCCGGGCATCGCTGGTGAAACTGGCGCACGAGGAGACATCGGCCAGCCAGGCGAGCCGGGCCTGAAAGGAGCCAGGGGAACTCGAGGCACACCAGTTAGTTCCCATTCTTCCAGTCTTTCTTCTCATTTAGTCCTGTCTCAGAATCAGACAGATACTTTTAGTATTAAAGTCCAACTGAAATCACATTTAGTCCTCCCTTTTTGTAGTCAAAAGGATTTGTAAAGGTTTGTACACTATGACAAAAAGAAAAAGCTATATCTGACTTTTGTGTTAAAACTTTAAGAGCGAAGCATCAAATGCCCTTCTTTGTTCCCGGCCTGAGAGAGAGCAAGAAAAGACAGGAGAAAGCCAAGAGGAAGGCATCCATTATTTTCTTCTTTACAGAGGAAGGCAGCTCCCTTCTCAGCAGAACCACTAAGACCATGTTGTGATAGCTGTGGAGAAAAGATTTCTATCACCATCATAAAAACAACTCTGGTCACTGGATTCAGTTCACATGTGTGTCTGTTTGAGGCCAAGGTTATATTTAGCTGCACCAGAGTAGAAAAGCAGAACAAACAGCACTGGGACTGATTCACTCTTATTTTGTGTGCATTTTCTGCATTGCTTCCAGGGTCGGCCTGGAGTCATGGGGATAGAAGGGCAACCAGGACTGGCAGGATACACAGTGAGTTTCTCCTTTCTGTGGTTTTATGAGAACCATTCACCAAACCACACATAAGTACATACTGTACAAAAACATATGACATACATATGACACAACATATACAAACACACATTACCTACACAAAAATAGTGGATGTTTCTGATCAGAAAATGTCTTCTCACTGGATAGTTGAGTATGCTTACATTCATTGGAGGCCTGCCCCTAAAATCTAGAACAAAAGCAGCTGTTCCAGGTTTATCCATCAAACTTAATCCTGCTTCAAGGAACTTCAGATACAAATTGTAATTCAACATAGATGTTGAATTTAATTTCAATCTAGCTAAAACATCCTGAGTTTGAGTCTGGTGGAGGGAATTACACATCATCCGTGCCATTCTTATATTTCCCATTACTCTTTACTGTTAATTATCCAATGAACACAAAATACCAGGGGGAAAAAACTACACCACTAACTACCAGAGTAAACAAGCTAATTTTCCAGCCAGGTCAATGACAACATCAGTGGGTTTAAGTTGCATAATTTGAACAGGGCACCTCAAGTTCATTTACTCCCTTTTTGTGAATGTGTATGTGTGTGTGTATGAAGGCTCTCAGACTCATTCACACTTGATTCAGGCTGTTGAGTGATTTCTAAGTCTGTGCCAAAACCCAAATCCTTCAGTGACAGAACAGAAGAGCTTCTCTCCAAAGAATTGTGTTTATATATAAAACAGTTCTAATTAATATGCTGACAGCAGAACTCATGTTTCTCCAAGAAACATGCTGTAGCCAGTAGAAGTACGGTGTCGTCGTTAAGTACAATAATCGCCTTTCTGTTTTTTTAGGGTCACCCTGGCAAGTCTGGGCCCATTGGACCACCAGGGCCTAAAGGTGAAAAGGTAATATGACACCTGAACCAGTGTTTGAAATGGAATTATTTCAGTATTTTGGGTTTTAGCTTTAATGTACTCCAATGCACTGTCTGGTCGCAAAATCTTATGTCTGCATGCGTGCATGTGTGATTGTCTGTGTGTTTGCTACATTCCAGGGTTATCCAGGCGAAGACAATAAGACCCCAGGACTACCAGGGCCCTTAGGTGAACCAGTAGGTCTTGCTTTCCTTTAAACTCTCCTTTCTGATCCCTAACACTCCTCGCTCTGTTTAGTTCAAGCCGTTTAAATACCGGATTGACTCTGAAAGTTAATCCTGATCAACTTCTGATTTTAGCAACAAGTACACTCATTGTTTGTCCCACCAGATTGTCAATAATGTGTCAGTGTTTCTGTTCTTAAACCTGTCATGCATATGGACTGATTATCAACCTGTGCGGCTTAGATCTTTTCTCAGTGCAGGCTTTTTACAAGTCAGGGTACAGCTTAAGCTTAGCTTTGTTTGTGTTCTTATATTGATCCATAATTAAAAAAAATAGGTGTCATCGTAACGCTGTGATGAGCACAAGTGTTTCATTGTTAAAACTGAAACAGGCTTCATTACTGTGCATTTACACAAAACATTTTTGTCTTTGACAAGGGTAAGAGTGCCAGTGAGGGCCATTATTCACCCTGAGTTGCCTCAAGGATTCTGCATATTCCACGGCGCCCAAGAAAACAAAGTCATTCTTAGACTAATATCAAAAGAGGATCAGGACGTATCACAGAGTCTTAGCAGCTTGGGAGAGCTCACAGTTACACAGTACCATGACTCTTACACTCTTACGCAGTTTGAGACACATTTCCCAGCACTGGACGTGACCACTGAGACAGACCTAAGTAGCATGAATCAGGGTTACTGGAAGTCTACACAGGTATAGATAGCAACCTACCATATAAGCAGTACTAGATTATCAAGTTGGCACAATATTGCAGTACATAGCATGAGCAATACAATGGTAGCCTCTGTTTGCTGCAGCCCCGGCTGAGATCGGCTGAAAGTAAGGTTCAAGGTGAAATTACGCCTTTCCATTTGACTCCAGTAAAGAGTCGGACTCGTAGGTCACATCTAAAGAATATATTTCGTGTGTGTTGGCCTGAGAAGTGACTCTGTGTTGGCCTGAGAAGTGACTCTGTGTTGGCCTGAGAAGTGACTCTGTATTTAAGTAGCTCAGTTATTTTACCCTCAATTAAAGCTTTGTGCGTATAAATGAAGGCCTGCATATACAGTATGTGTGTTCATGTGTGCGCATTTGTGTCTACACAAGGGGCCCCCAGGAGAACGAGGAGAGCGTGGAGAGCCAGGGGATGAAGGATATCAGGTAGACAAAACCATCAAATCAACACCAGACATATCACGCAGTCACCACTCGGTGTGCTTGTCCACTTGATTGTTGTTCATATTCTTTTGGTGCTCGATTGAATGCTTCTCTGCTCAGGTAAGGGCAGACCACACATGTTGGAGAGGATTACCAACTTCCCAGCAATGAGGCTGGAGAAATCTGTTGTTTTTGTCGCTTCATTGCTTACGGGGCGCGGGATTCTTTGCTCTCTCTCTCTCTCTCACACACACACACACACACACGCTCGCTGTGCAAGCAAGTTGGTATATGGGTTACTTTATTTTGAACAGTCAGTGTTATTTTAGGCTGTGAATGGATCTAAAAATGTCGTCTGTACAAAATGTTGAACAAGCAAATACAAAACAACAACAGCAATACGCTGTTTTGATGTATAATTAAATAACTTATTATCTTTTTGTTTGTTATCTCTATTTTTATTCATTCTAATTATAAGAAGATAAACACAAAACAGTAAAAGTACCAAAACTCAAGACCAACACTCCAGTCATCCTTTTCAAAAATGTTAGATCGTCCCAGACCCTCTCAAGACCTTGCTTAAATGCTTAAGTATCCTACTTACATGCTGGATGACAGTAGAGGCACTTTTAATGAATCGTGCCCAGGACACATTTTAGTCATTAAGTGCTGTTTCTCATACTATGACCCAAACTGTTGGGTAACAGTTGTGTAACTGTTGTAAATGCAGTCCTGCGAAGAATCAGTAGAGATAATCCTTGACCCATTTCCAGCTCCAAACTAGGTTAATAGTCATAAAAACTAATATTTAGTTTGGTTGTTATGTCATCATTTCTCAGAATCTTGGCTTTCATTGCAATTCATTTGAGTTTGAGTTATAAATCCTGTATTGTTGAGCTGACTGTCTTTATTGTATGCATACATTCAAACTTGGCTTACAAACTATTGTATATTGTTTTGATGCTGTGGAGCAGATTCCTTCACTGTACGTGGAAATGATACTCATGAGAACACACATAACGTGGCTTTGAGTGTGATGTTCTTCCTTTAGTAAAGAATAGGAGCGTGACATCTACTTGTTAGGTCTCAGAGGCACCTCAGCACTGATGAAGGTTGAGAATCAGAGAGAAAAATATAATGATGTATTAAAATTGTTTTTCAGGGCCACATTGGTACCACTGGATCTCGTGGAGCTGTTGGACCGCAAGGCCCACCGGTAAGTCAGTAAATGTCTGTAGTAACTACAGTATATAGTAATAGTATTATATATATCAGCTCTTACATATTTTTGGTATGTGCATTTAAGTCACCATACTGTACCAGTGGTTTTGTACCCTTGGTGGAGCACATTAAATACATACAGTGACTTAAAAAGAGTGTTGGAAAGAACAAAACAACATACTGTCTTAAGAGCTTTGCCAGTAGTGGGGCTAAATATGTGAAACATGTAAATATGCTTTACCTAAGGGTGACACAAGAGTCATTTAAATCAGAGGGGTTTATCCCCTCGAGAGTGTGAATATGCTCAGATTAAGAAGCGGTGTAGATAAAGTGTAATTCCATTCATTCCATTATGTAATTTGACAAGTTTGTCATCCCCAATAATGTTGTTTTCCTGAAAAATGTAACCCTTTTAATGGCAGTAATGTCACAGTTTATCATGTAAACAGAGTTTGGATTCATATAACATCTTAGTATTATTGTTTACGTGTGTGTTTGTCTTTTTTTCTTGCTTTGTTCAGGGATCACCAGGCTCCCCTGGAGAACCAGGCCCAAAAGGAGAGATAGGACCTCCGGTGAGTCCATGCAAATCAAAGCAGCCAAATCAAACATATCACTCATGTATAAAGTAAAGAGTTTGATTAGTCATTGAACCGGATCTCCTCCCCGCAAATAAGATTAATAAGAAGATGTTTCTACTAGCAGGCTGCTTTTTTTGTACTGAATGGGTTTTTTTTCTCTGAACAAAACCAGTAAATCTATTAACACAGCCTTGTTCAGCCGCTGCCAGCAGGGTTGCTTTTGGGTGAGTTGGGTTTATAAATAATGCTATGGATGAAGAGAAATCCGTCTGTTTGCTGCCAGAAGGAAAGACCAACCACAGACATTTGGCTAAAGTACAATTTTCTATTTTGCACCTGTTATCGGATGAGCAAGCTAGAATAAAGATTTTGAGCTGTTTGTGTTTTGGGTTTATCCTCTGTGTCTGAGGATTTCATATCAGCTATGGTGGAATTTTAGTGAAGGAGAAAAACACAATTCAACTCAACAAATAAGCTTTGGACTACAGAATGAGGACTGGAAAGCAAAGACGGAAATACGGCAAGTTTTCATGGCCACCCTGAATGCATGAATCTACTCATCTAAGTTGTCCCTTTTTAATGATGTTTATCAAATGTATTCTGTTTTTGCTCTTTGATTCTTAAATAAATTGCAAAAACACGTTAAGATGTGGGCAGTGGGCATCAAAGCAAATATCTTTTGGTAAAACAAGCTCTCCAGAACTGATGGGTTTTACTTTTTTAGCTGTCAAGTTCTGTCCTGAGTCCTCAACCTTGTCACAGGCCTTCTGATTACATAACTTCATTTCCCCTGTGAAACAACTTTGAGCCTCTTTGATCAAGTTCCACATTTTTAATAGTGAAGTATTCACAGGTTTCCAGAAACCACTGATTTTCTTCCACATGTGAAACAGCTTGTATGTAAGAGGGATTATATAACCAGTCCAAACAGTATGGGAGTATTTCTGTTAATGTATTCATCTTGACTTGGGTTGAAACTGAGTGTGAGCAGTGTCGTCACGTGCAACATATATAGACCAATGTGTTTAGAAACATCGATAACTCAACAGTCTGCCAGGAAACTTTTAGGATCTGCTGTATTTCTGTTTCAAATTAACCGCTTTGGTAAAGAATTCCTTGAGGGATATCTCTCTAGGACTGTACATCACTTACTGTGTCAGGGCCTCAAGAGAAAATATGAAAAGCAAATGATGGTTTCAAAGGAAAGGAAAAGATTTTTCTATGTATTGCATCGTTGTTTTTGTTGGAACCATGTTTGTCTTTTTGAGATGGCTTTGAAACATACAAATATAAATAAAGTTTATCAAGTTTATGTTATTAAGCATGATAATATACTCTAGCATGTACTATAATAAAAAAAACATAATGCAGTGGAGGTTTCCTGTGTTAGTGTTATGCCATATATTTCACTCAGACACCTCAGTGTGATTCAACCTAATGCTATTTGAGATGTTAAATATACAGTGAACAGTTGTTTATATTTCTTTGACTGCCTGGACTGAGTAAAGTACAGAAACAGTCCTGAACTTGGGTTCTCCATAAGACTCGTGTTAGACATGGTCTTAAAAATTGTGAGTGAGATACGTAACCTTGTGTGTTTTTGTGAATGCCAATGTATGTTTCATTCTTCATGTGTGTGTTTATCCAGGGCTCAGCAGGAAAGAAAGGAGCAAGGGGTCTGAGTGGAGCCCCTGGCATTGAAGTGAGTATCACACCACCTCAACCGGATGCATGGCTCAGAGAGAAACAGCAGCAGCAGTACAATTAAGAGCACTTTTCACTGTGATGACTGTGTGATGATGCTGCAGTTTGGCATGGGGAAACAGCTGAGTACCCTCAGCATCACGAAAGTATTCCATGTTTACAGATTGGTTACCGCTATTGCATGTGAAAAGAAGAGCGAGACTTTTCAGTGCAAATGGTGCAGTGACAGTTTCTTGTACTGATCACATAATATCAAAAATGTGTAGATTTGTACAAGGTTTGAATACATTTGAAGTAGTCAAATTACACTTGCTGCACATGATTTTTGTGTAGATACATAACTCTGTTTTAACACTTAAAGCAACACAGTCCTCATGCAGAAATACAACTAAATTTGTCGGTTAAGGTCAGGAATGGGACTGTCAGATAGCACTTAATTCTCAGTGTTTTATTTCAACCTTCTCAGAATTTCAGACTTTAGTGCCTCAGGATGAGCTCAGTATCAGCCACTCTTACCGTACAGTAGGTGCATTAAGGTCAAGGTGCTTTAAGTTGCTGTAAGCTGATTTTCCCTGAAGTGTCTTAATATTTTAATATATAACTTGAAAACTTTATCAATCCATAATTGGCTGCTGGCAAGTCCTGGCAAATATTTTTTGGCTGAGGTCTGCAGGAACTCTTTATCTAGATAGGAGATTTCAGAGGAAGAATTATGGTGTAGAAACATATAAGAATAGTTATATCGTGCTCATGGTAAGTCTGTTAATGCTCCTCAGGCTGAGGTTGACATTGTCACTTTTATGGACATTTTCCAGGGGCCAATTGGTTTACCTGGACTTGTGGGAATGACGGGTTACCCAGGGCTGGATGGTCCCCCAGGACTTACTGGCTTGCCAGGATTACCAGGAAAACAAGGACGACAGGTAATCAACAACAATATCATATAGACAGCAGCGTACCTATCTGAATTTAACTGTATGTAGTTTGAAAAATGTACCCATTGTGATATATTCCAAAATAACTAGGAATGTGAAGAAAGTCATGAGCACACAAATGAATGGCTTCTCTTTCTTTTACCACATGTATATTAGACACTTAAATCTCTTCACTTAAATCAAACCACTCCCACTAAAGATAGGAATACTGTTTATAGCTGCAATCTCTATTCTTTCCTCTGTAGTCATGTCAATGTGTGATAATCAGAAAGCACAACAATAATTAATGCATGAAATTGGATCTTATTTCACACAACTCGGTCTATTCATCTTGTTGAATTTATATTTGTTATATATGTAATATGTATATGAAAGGCAAAGCTCACTAATATGTTTTACTAATGTCAGTCATGACAGAGATGATTGAGCTACATGGATGATGACAAGTTTGACTCGCGTCAAGCACCGTAGGCACAAGTGAGCTACAACAATGGTGATCGATCAAAACGTGAAATTTTGGAAGTGGGGTTCACATTTGAAAATGACGAAGCTGACTATGTGGCTGACACTCACTCACACAGGAACCCAGTTATGTATTATGTCTCGAAACACTCTTGCTCAGCACCATAAATGTAGGTCACAGAAGGAGTCAGAAGATTTACTTGCATAACTGAACTTTCAAGAGGGCACTTCCTGATTTACTTAGTGCTAAATCTCTGTAGCAGACTTGTGGTCTGTATTGGAAGGATCATCTTTACCTTTTAGGGACCTTCCCTTCAGAGATGTCTCTTGTCTTTTTTCCCCCCATTCACTCAAGCAGCATACAGGAAGTTCTTCATTGCTCTGACAGATCGACTAAATATAGTCCACACAGAATAAAGCTACATGAATATTACCCACAGCAAGTGGACTGGTGGAAGAAGTTCAGTATTGTCAGTAGTCAAGACCGCAGAGATGAAATGCAGCTGCAGACAGCTCAATCACCTGCTTATTTTTTGTTCTTTAGCTGCATTAGACTACAGAGTGCCTCAGGAGACACCATAGAGACCTCACTACCCATTCAGCCATCATGCTAACTTGTGCCACATTGTCCCCTTAGCACGGGGGTTTTATTTGACTGCACCTGACTGCCCAAAGCTTTCCTTCAGCTGTTACCATCTGCAGTTTTAAGACTGAGACATACGGCTGAGATTGACTAATCATTAAACGCCTTGTTTGATTTGATTGGCCTCTTCTGGTTGCGACGCAGTGGGTTTATCCAAATAAGTGTGCGGCCAGAGTGGGATTGGGATTTCATGCATGAATGTCCTTTTCAACCAAGAGTTGGAAAGCCAGTTCTTTTCTGTCTGGCTTTCATTTACATAATGTTGTATTGTGTAAAAGTCTAGTAGGAGAAATTTTGGCCTCTCATTTCACTTTGAAATTATATGGTTTCTCGCTAGCAGAGTCCCATAACCTACGGCTCCTAAATCACACATGATACTGAGTATAATTTGAAAAAAAATACACTAGCTGTACATTTAAAAAATAAGCCTTATTTTATTCACAGAGACCTTTCTTATATGTGAGCTGTTTTTGGAGATAGCAGGTTTTCTTGAGCCAACAGTTTGCTTCAGTAGTTGAGGGTTCTTAGAGTACTCTTTTCCTACAAAGCACTTGGGGCTGTCTCAGCTGGAGAGGTCTGCAGGAAACTCCATTTTCAGTTTCACACTACGTACCTCCATAGTGGGAAAGAGGCTGTAATATGGCGTCCTTCTGCCTCTGCTGGCAGGTGGCAGAGTCCCTGCAGAATTGTCCTCATCCTCTTTGTCCTTGTTAGTCATTATTCCCTTAATCAATGTCAATTATCTTCTTATTCATTGTTTTCCTCTTTATCTGCCGTATATTCATTTCTATTCACATTGCCAGTTGGATGCATTCGCACAGTGAACGGGAAAGACTTTTTAAAAACATAGATTTGGAGCATTTCTGCATTATTGGACAGTGTGATAGTGGTGAGCAACAAGAAAGACATGCAGTAGAGATCATCCTCTGAAATCAAACTGACAAAGTTCCACCGTCATTTCGGGAACCAGACTGTTGTTTAAAATTCAAGCACTAGGCAGGTGTTTTTGCTGGAGGCTCCTGCTTTTTTGGATTAGCCATTCAATGGAAGAAACTTGTACATTTGATAAGATCAGGAAACTCTGATGCTGACTAACAACAACTAACCAGCTACAAAAACACTGACTGTGACCTGAAATTTTAAGTTTGCTTACATATGGAGGATTAAGAATGCCTGAACTGTTAAGTCAGTGTTTTTTTTTGTTGTTGTTGTGCTTGTCCAAAAAAAAGTAATATCGATATCTCTATAATAATCACCATATTAGTAAGGTTTTGTTAGCTTGCATTGCTGTGTATTGCAGAGGAAAAATCCTTAAGAGCATTAAGACTATCATAATAGACATGATGTCAAAAAGAGGTTAAAACATGTAAATGAAATTTACTGCCTCAGCAAATCAGAATGTGGTTTTCAATTTGCATTTTGGGTTATTCTTACAGTATGTGTATATTTTGTTGTGAACTTGATGTGACGTGTGAAATGCAGCGCAAAGAGAGATATGATATCTCAAACCTCTTCAACTGTTTATATCTCTCATTCATTTTACATTCAAGGATCCCTATTTTTGATTTTGCATTGATGGCTTATCATGGCTTAGCGTCTTATCATGACAGCATCTGTCGCAGTGAACGTCTTCATGCATGCAGGGGCACTGCTAGAAACTGGGGTTCCTGATAAAAGCTCACCGTGTATGCGGGGGTTGGACGGGTCAGTCAGTCAGAGCGATCTTATTAAGCTAACAGTGGCTTTTTCTTACGCAAGAGCTTCCCAGTACCTGCAGGTTGGTTCACCCAGTAAACCTACAGCGGTGTAATTCCAACCTGGTTCCTGATTTACCCGCTCTCCTCTCAGTGATCGAGGAACAGAAGCCAAATGTGAGGCGACGACCCACTCAGTCTGTTATTCTAATATCACTCGCTCCCTTCTGCCTCACCACATCGCTGATGGAGCAAGAAACCACTGTGGTCTGTGGTGGGAGAAAGCAACTCAGTGACAGGCAGTCAGTTTTATGGGCGCACGTATGGAGCAGACTGTCAAGAAATATTATAACCAGGAGAGGCCAGCAGACTTCAGCGCTGTGGTTTACAGCCGTGACTATACAAGGAATTTAGAAGTGTGTTTGGATATACGAAATTGAAACGTTGAAAATAATTGAATTTATTGTCATTATATATTCCAAGGCTTTGCCAGCTGTTTTTTTTTTCATAGCCCTGCAAATATACATACACGTGCTTGTATCCATTGTTATTTCCTTGAATGACTATGGTACGAAGTTTTCATCATCAACAAATAACCGCCTTTATTAAAATTACAATTTCAGTTTTCAAAAGGCATTAAAATTCATGTTTTATTTTCCTTATTTGAAGGACCATACCGCTGGTTTAGCATGTTTTAGCCTGTTGATTATGAATTGCCTATATTTGACACAACCTGCCGTTGACTGTTGCTGCATTCAAGGATGCTCCGACATCTAAAGTTTGAGTGTCAGCTGTTTTAGAGCAACCTTTAAATGCAAGAAACATCCACATTTACACTGTCCTCTTCATAACATCCATGTGTGCTTTTTTGTTAACCACCATTATGAGTATTCATGGGACTTAAACCTGAAAGGTACCATGTGGAGGTTTTTTTTTTACCACTAGTAGCGCTATGGAGCAATGTTTTGTTTGCATCTTGTGCGAGGATGCTCACACAGACTGCAGATGGTTTCACATTACTCTACTGCTCAGCAGTTGGTGGCTGTAATGCTCTAAGAAATGTAGCAATGCTCCAAAAAAGGCAGGGAAGAAGAAGGTTAGCTGTAAACATTAGAAAAAATAATCATTTTTTATATTTTACTAAAATTTTAAATTTCAGTAATAACCATACTCTTTATTTGACATTTTGATTTTACACTGACACCAATTCTTATGTGCATTCAGGGTCAGAGAGGCTTGGTGGGACAAGAGGGACCCGTTGGACGTCCAGGTCCCAGGGGAGAGGTTGGACTTCCTGGACTACCTGGAGAAAGAGGACCGCCTGGTCAGAAGGTAAAAACAATAATAGCGATAAATATTCACCTAACGTATTCTTAATTGTTGCAGTGTGTCCTAACATTTTTAATTCCTGACCTTTGTTGGTTCAGGGAGAACCAGGACTGCCGGGGGACAGGGGAGCCTCGGGAATAAAAGGCATGGAGGGGGCTACAGGTGACCAGGGCAAGAAAGGTGACCTGGGACCCAAAGGACAGCCAGTGAGTATATCTTAAAATAAGATTCAAGTTTATTTCCATAGCCTGGAATATTTGTGTAACGGTAACTGTGTTGTAGATATTGTGGCAGTACTCAGGGATATTTTTTAGGGATTTTGGCACATTTGTGGTTCAGATCTGTCAGCAGCATTCATATATACACAATTAACACAATTAACTGTGCTAAAACATCGAATCAACATGAATTAAGTAAGGTAAGTAAAAGATTCAACTAGGGACAAGAGTTGAAAATTAGCAATAGCTATACACTCTCTATGCAGCACATCAGTTTCCTGCTTTGTATTGGAACTATGTTAAATTGCATCGTCTCCTATCAAATAAAATAAAATTCAATTCAAGTAGAAGTGAACTATTCCCACTTAAACCCATTATTCCAACACATTTGTATTGCAAGATACATATATTGTGTGAAAAATCCTCTTTTTGAATATTTGATGTTCTACTCTGTTCTTCTATTCTAACCTGATGTTTATTTCTAACTGTTTGATCCTCAGATTCATACCCTTTCCTTTAATACTCATTCAAATATCTTTTTGAATTGTTGAAGTCATAACAGTGTAGGTCACGACATCGCTCTTTTTAAATTGATACCATCCCTAAGAATGTTCTTGTTAGAAGAGGGTTTTATAAGCTTATATACATTCTTTAATACGTCTCTAAATATAGCTCTAGGGGTTTAGATAGCCAATCTGTGGTGGGGTTTAAAATGTGTGTGTCTGACACTTTTCCACCCCGAGTGGAGTAACAAATTATCTGGGCGAGACCAAGAATGGAAACATTCCGCCTGGTAGGGCCAAGTTATGTAAGATCCTCACACTCCCGAGACCAGAAAAAGAGGTGCTCCACTTTACTTATGTAACTCGTCAAAGAAGAAGAAAAAAAACGAAACAACATTCAATCCCTTGCCCTCCCCTCCCTCCACTAGTTTTCTCCATTGATGCTCGTGAAACAGAGAGCAGACTGGGGCCCTTGGGTCAGATCCCTTTACACTTTTCAGTGAATAGAGTTTCTCAGTTAAAGTCGCTGGCCCGAAAGCAGAGCTGTCTAGAGGATGTGGATGACTGGCTGCACAAACATCGTGTCTGCCACCCTGGACGACAGACAGTGCTCAGACACTGAGTAGGGTACAGACACCTAACCCCACAGTGTGTGTTTCTGGGAGGGTGTGTGAATGTGGGCTGGGGCTACTGTAGATCCAGACATAAAGACTTGTCCTTGTCCATTTAAAAAAAAATGGGGCGCACACACAACTTACTGTGTTCCTACTGTGTCTGGAGCTACACAATCACAAACTACATACTCTTATTTACTATATGATGCGTTTACTAAATGTTACAATGACAGTGTGTAAGAGGCAAGGCTCCTCTGTTGCTATGATGTGATTGTCTTTTCTGCTTGTAGGGAGAATCTGGTGATCTGGGAATGGTTGGATTACAGGGTTTTCCTGGGCCAATGGTAAGAGACTGAGTAGCTAACCAACAGTTAGAGTGTAAATGATGATAAAACATAACAGAAGAGGAGATGAGATATCATTTAAAGAAAGTCCCAAAGTATATAGTCCCTGCATAATGACACACAGGGACTGACCTCTTTTATCTTCAAACAGGGGCCGAATGGTGATTTGGGACTGAGAGGCTTTCCTGGTCCTAAAGGTCCAATGGGTACTCTGGTAAGTTTAATAAAAATAGAAACAGTAGGCACACACCACAGTGCTTTCTTCAGATGTATTGCTGGGAGTCAAACCCCAAGAGTGGAATAATATTAAAAGGACTACAAGATGCAGAAATGCGTTTACAGATCTCAGAGAGAGAGTACACAAACTTTTCATTGTGATTACTTAGGACACTCTGAAGTCTCATGGTTAAATTCAGACAGACTTGTTTATTCATCTTCAACCCTACTGTTTGTTTCAGGGATTCACTGGACCTGTAGGCCCTGAAGGAATGATGGGCCCAATGGGAAAACCTGTAGGTTTCTGTGTGTGTGTGTGTGTGTGTGTGTGTCTAATGAGAATTATGTAGTGACAAGTCAATCAATGATCAGTGAATTCTGTAGAACTAAGAAAGATGTTGACACACTGGAATTAATGAGAGATACTCTTTTACTTTTAATAAAACCAGTCTATTAACTGGCCATAATTCAAGTTTATGTAGAATACCGAGTGGGATACGATAATATGTGCTAATATGTTTTCATGTTGTTGCTTTTCTTTTCCACAGGGGCCAAGGGGTCCGAAGGGAATCAATGGCGAAATGGTAAGATCTGATTCAAACTGGTCCTCACACACGGAAAAGTCTGTCAGACTGAGTGTATGATAATGATTTATAGTTCGTATGGTTACATGCTGATATACTGTGTGATTATATCATGATTATACTTCACTGAAGTGTCAGACTTGATCATTCCTTACTGAGAAAGCGTTGCTGGGCTAGTTTTCATGGCGCCAACTCAAAGCAGATTGTGGGTGTAAAAAAAAAGACCTACTGCAAACGAGGAAGGCTGTGTTTAAAGATGCATGAAAGCTAGCTGGAGGTTCAGTGGTAGTTTTGTTTATATGACTGTCCTAAAGTGACAGCAGGTCACTATGGCTGAGACATAGTGAAAGTAGCTGTTACTCTTCGTCTCCAGCAGCTCGCTGTGGGGCCTTACAGTACTCTCAGACCCTCTTGTATAAACACTGTTGAGGAAATGCCTTGTCAAAATGTTAGCATGGCAAACCACAGTGCGATCCGCATATTCACTTCCAGTCTGCTCCCTGTGTAATGCAAACTGCAAGATTCTCGCTTAAACACCTCTGTAATTTTACACGACCACACACACACACAGACTACACAATGGCCCCTTCATTTTAGCCTTTTCTCAAACACTGATGATGTCAAATATGTGCATACTCTCACTTATATGGACATGAACTTCCTGAAACCCCACCAACAGACTTAATAAAGTCCAGCTGCCCCGGGTAGCTACTACAGAACAGTCAGAGGGGGCAGTAAGTGACCACCGTGGTTATGTACAGAATAATACACAGTCCTACTGCTATTCCTCACAGCATCACAGACAAAGCTGAAGGGAGAAAATGAATTATTATTCTGTAATTGTTATCCAAGTCCCACTCTGCTCAAAGTGATGCTGGACTTTAATTATCCAACACACATTTTTCCTTAAAGCTCTCAGCGAGTAACGTGCTGTTCATGTAGGGCGGAGGAGTATTCACATTGAGCAAACAAGACAAAAAGAATACATCATGTATGCATCATTTTAGCCATTCTAACACTGATTTCCGATGTGTCTCACACTTTCAGGGGCCTCAAGGACCACAGGGAAGTCCAGGACCCAGAGTAAGTGTTAACCTCACTATAACATTTCAGCTTTATATATGACACATACTCTATAAATGTAACAATAAAGTGTTGTGATATTTATAATTACGAAGCATTATGGATGAGCTCACTTTCAGAATGCCAGAGTGTATGAAAACTCTGGGAACAGGACACTCTGGGACAATCTCAGATTTCAAGTGATTTATTTTATATATACATTAGAAAAAACCATGGCTACTCTATTCCAGATTTATTTGGTCAGTCCAGACAAGGCAGTTCTCTGGTTGCACACTCAAACATCTCCCTATGATGTGTCTTCAGAGCCCACTGACACCAGAAAGTGAACTGATTTGTGACCACAGTGGGATCATTTTTCACTGTGTCACTCATTTTGTCTTCTCCTTTCTCCCCACCTTAGGGACCTCCTGGTGCTCCAGGTCCAACAGTAAGTGCTTCATGTCACTCATGTAGACAGGTAGACAGCTCAGCTAGAATGCAGGAGTCCTGTTTGGAGTTTCTTGTAAAAGACATAACGTTTGAACCATGAAGTCGCAGGAAAAATTGTCCAGCTCTTGGGTAATTAAAAAAAAATTAATTTGACTAAACCCTGTATCCTCATCCAGTTGTGTGTCTTAGTCTCAGTCTGGCTGGAGAGAAACCCTGTCACATCTCTCTTTGTTCCTGAAACTCAAGCTTTGTGACTGTCCAAGCTTCAACAGACTTTTCAGAGAAATAGAGAAAAGTGCAAAGGAAAGCCAAGGTGTGATAGAGCCAAGGCAAGCATTCTTTGTTTGCTTATTTGCTAAACTATAGATGAGCCAACAAATCATCCATGTCAGTGATAAGACGTGCAAAAAGAACACTTGTAATTTTGTTCAGTAGCATTGCCAGTGGACATCAATGATTAGTGTTCTCTGGCACTGCTCTAGCTTCTGGATAAAGTCTAGCTTTCTGCTATCTGAACGACCTTTTCCCGTTCGAACAATTCTAAGAACCCAGAAAAACAACTATATCAGGTGCTTTTTTTTGTTTACACACATTATCTGATAACTGTGATGTTTATGCTGAGTGGTATGTGTTATTCTTCCCCCTACTGAAGTCAGGAATGTGACGGTTTATTGATGCAAGACTTCTGGTCTGGTATTAAAGTGTGTTCTTATCTTATTAAAGTTTTCTCTATAAACTGGACGAGTAGAAACTTCCATGTTTTCTATAACCAATGAACAAGCCTATGGATTAAAATCCTTCAGTTAAATAATGAACAGGGCACTGAATCTGTTTTGTTTTCATTAAACTGAATATGCTGATTTTGAATCCACAGAGGCAGATATATGACGACTCAGCTGTCTACGATCTACCTGACTCTAACGCTGCCCTCAGGACGGAGGTAAGGCACTAATACCCTCAGTCAGTGGACGGGCTGGACGGGTGAATTGTTGGATGGATGGCAGATTAGTTAAAATTTCTAATGCAAACTTCTTCACAAATTCTGTTTTGCACTCATTGTTGGTATTGTGGAGTTTGACGGTGTTGTCTTTCTCATCCAGAGTTTCCAGAACACAGAGATGAGCCTGCCAGACCAGAATACGGAGATACTTAAGACTCTGCGTTACCTAAGCAGTGTGATCGAGAGCATCAAAAAGCCTCTGGGCACGCAGGAGAACCCGGCTCGGGTCTGTAAAGATCTGCTTGACTGTCATCACAAGCTCAAAGATGGTGAGAGTCTCATCTACCTGATACTGAGAGGATGGGATGGCAGGATTTTGTTACGCAACTTCAGGCACATGTAGACGTTTGCATATATCTTTTATAGAATACTTGTCTTTCTCTCCCTGTCTCACTCTCTGTCCTCTCTTTGAATCGGGGACTTGCAGGTTGGTTCTGGATTGATCCCAACTTGGGCTGTACTTCTGATGCCTTCAAGGTCTTCTGCAACTTTACTGCAGGAGGGCAGACCTGTTTACATCCAGTGGCCTCTAACAAGGTAACTATGAAGTGGTAAAAAGTTTAGCATATCAACCGGTCAAGATGCTAGATAAAATAAAAGGCTGTTTGAACCTTTACTTTAAGTCTAAATAAATAGAAATAGTGGTTACTGTGCCATGTTTTGGATGGTGGGGTCAGGTATGTGTCATCCCCCTCTCCATCCAGGTATATAGCAATAAAGCATTAATTTAGATTAATTTAGAACCTTAACTGCAATTAATTTATCAAATTTTTGCGTAATTGCAACCTAAATGTTTCAGTAACTGCAACAATCCTCTATATAGTCTTTTGCTTTAATGCAGGAGACATTGTGGGAGGTTGTATCACAGTTCTTTAAACATTCTTTAAACACAACAACACAGTCTCTATCCTATTTATTCTAGCCTTTATCCTAAGTCTTAATCCTATTGTGGTTATGGTGGCAGACTGATCACACTCGTGTTTCTGCTCTCCGCCCCAGATGGTGTTTGGTGTAGGGAAAGTCCAAATGAAGTTTCTCCATTTACTGAGTACCGAGGCCAGCCACAGCATCACACTCCACTGCCTAAATGATCCTCCCTACGGCACCGCAGACAGCTTCAGCTCCACCGCATCCATACCGCAAGAGAACACCACACTTCGGTTTCGTGGCTGGAACAAACAGACGTTTGAGAAAGACACACTACTTGAACCACATGTGCTACAAGACGAGTGCAAGGTAATGAGCAGAACAGAGAACTGATTCAGCAAATCCTTTTCACTCAAGTCTACATGAAGTAGGATTAAACAGACTTTGCAACTTGATGTGGACCTGAATTCCTGTGTAGAAAAAATAAGTAATAAATATTTACACATTTTCTACCTGGTCTGACACACATTTGAGGGATTCTCTAGTACAAATCTACGCATGTAATGGTGTCAAACTTCTGTGCGTTAATTGATCTGTCCCATGCATTGACGAATTGATGGAAATTAAGAATATAGTATAGAACGGAGACTATTTGACAGAGCTGATTTACAGAAAGCTAGATATATTAAGATATATTAAGTTTATACATGAGGCTTAGATTTTAGAAGATTTTGAAACACATTTCTAAACATATTCTGTAATATTTATGAGATGTATTTTATCAGTTTGGATCATGAATCACTTGAATAATATCTCTTTTTTCTTCTCCTCCACCCATCCTCTCTCAGATCCAAGATGGCAGCTGGCACCAGTCACATTTCTTCTTCCATACTCAGGACAGTCGTCAGCTACCCGTTGTAGACATACAGGAATATCCCACATCACAGCCCAATAGTCAGCGGCATATAGAAATCGGTCCGGTCTGCTTCCTCTGACACCAACATCACCATCCTGTAAAACCTTTTTACATGAACTACTAAAATGCAAGGCTGTTACAAAAAATCGGCTGCCTACCAAAGAGTTTGTTCCTTGGAAACCGTTAATGGGACCCTTCAGAGCAACAAATGTCCTATTGAAGGCAGATCTACGTGGAAGAACTCAATCTCTGTGGAACATCCAGGCCGAGAAGGCCAAAGGAGAACAGTGTATACCAATATTTATCAATAATTGTGTAAAGTAAGTTTTGTCAATAATTGTTAGTCAAAAGGTGCTTAGGTTGGCTGTATATGGACCGATATTACTCCCTGATCACAGGGTAGGGCCTCACTAAGCAGCAGCCTATCCAAACCCCCAAACTCACACCTCCCTCTCACCCCTCACCCCCAAAAACACACCCAGTTCATCCTAAGCAGAGGCCTAACCCGAAGGAGCGTTTCAGGCCTCCACATAGGAGCACTGTCTAACTAAAGTTTTTTATGAGTGCAATAGCATGTGGATAATGTGTGACTGCTTTAAATATTTCATTTTCTGATCAAAGGCTATATTTTACATTGTTTTCATGATATTTTTGTCTTCGGTCCTGCCCAGTCGGACCCGTACATCTTGACAGATGGTGCTCTACCTCTACCTGCTCATTTGCTTTCTAGAATAGTTGCCAAGTTAGTCTTTTTTTTTTT
>NTHP01000259.1:498733-545528 GCA_003416845.1 Oplegnathus fasciatus | reverse complement strand
GCAGCTGGGCACAGAAGGAGAATTTGTAGTTACTGTCCTACGAGACCGTTCACTTACGATGAGGAAAAACAAAAGATCGGCATTTTCTGTGGTCTGCGTTTATTTTTCAAGTACTGTGAATGTAGTGAATTAAAATGGTCTGAATATTTGCCAATAGGCATTATATGGACATGTATCCTCCCCATCCTCATTACCCAGTGGTGGAATGTAACTAAGTACATTTACTCAAGTACTGCAATTTTGGGGTGTTTGTACTTTTTTGTACTTTTTCCATTTTATTCTACTTCATACCTCTACTCCACTACATTTCAGAGGGAAATATTGTACTTTTACTTTTCAGATTAAGATTACCATAAAAAAACACACTATCAGTTTATAAAATATGATGAATTGTTAAAGATTAAACCAGAGGTTTCCAACCTAAAGTGTATTTAAGTGCAGAGTAATATGCATATGTACTGTGGGTAGTATATAGGATACACAGTAAGGGGTAGATATGAATATACTAAGATATTGACAGAACAGTGTGATATGACTATGCTAGATATATACAGTATTAACACTGGAACATATGCAGCAGTTTCTGTAGAGAAAATATGTACTGTAGTGCAGATATACAGAATAAACAGCTGGAGGTGTGATACTAATACACTATAGATCAGATACAGTGTGGACAGTAGAATAAATATTTATGGGTATGTGAAAGCATATTTAGGGCTGTGAGGGTCCGTGCAGTAGTAAGCAGTGGTAGAAGGAGTACTCAAACCCTTTACTTAAGTAAACATAGAAATACCACAGTCTAAAAATACTCTATTACAAGTAAAAGTCCTGAATTCAAAATGTTACACAAGTAAAAGTACAGAAGTATTATCAGCAAAATGTACTTAGATATCAAAAGTAAAAGTACTCATTATGCAGAATGGCTCTTTTCAAAGTGTTATATAGTTATTACAGAGTATTATATTATTTTGTTTTTGTCACTAATGAACACATGTAAGAGCATTTTAATGTTGTTGTACATCAATTTTAGACACTTTGTATACTACTGGGTAGATTAGCAGTACAGTACTGCATCATATCATAGAAGCATATCATGTTTTTTATGTAAAAAGTAACTAGTAACTAAAGCTGTCAAATAAATGTAGTGGAGTAAAAAGCACCAAACGTTAATCTGAGATGTGGAAGTAATCAAGTAAAGTACAAGTATATCAAAATTGTACTTAAGTATGGTATTTGAGTAAATGTAGTAAGTATGTGCCAGCAGCCAGTGAAACAGTCATAGTACAATGATGCAGTAGTATTAACAATCTAATGATAAAATATATAATAACACTCACAGGGTTCGTTTTTCTGCAGAATGAGTACTTTTGATACTTCAAGTGCATTTAGCTAATAATTCTGAATGCAGGACTTTTACTTGTAGTGGAGTACTTTTGCATTGTTGTATTGGTACTTTTACTACTTTGACATCACTGGAGGACGCTGTAGTTCTCATCCACTGACACCGGGAGGCGCCAGTGAGCAGCTTTCCAAACCGGAAGTCATCTCCACGTGCTGAGAGCGGCCACCGGCGGAAGAGGGTTTGTTTTGATGCTGCCGGTGTTGTGTCCAACGTGTGGCCAAACTTCTCCAGTAATGTGCTCATAATGACAGACACTATGTCAACTGTGGACAGCCGAGTGGGAAGCTGCGGCGCGGAAGAAGAGCCGAGAGGGACCAAGAGAAAGATTTCTCTCTCCAGGTGAGTGTTTTAACAGATGGGAAGTCAGGAGCAAGATGCTAACTCAGCTAGCTAACAGCATGTTTGCTTTAAAGTTGGTTTACACGAGCCCGGGTTGACCTTTGTAGAAGTTATTAGATATAAAGAGTAGTAGACATTAACAATAGTAAGTAAAACACGCTAAGTAGCATTATGTGCTAAGCTAAATAGGTAATGTTAGCTACAAAGTTAGCAAACAATTAGCTAGCTTGCACCACTTTATCCTTTTACCTTTTGTTTCTGTGAGTCATGTCACCTAAACTTTGATTATTGATAGATTACCTGATTGTCATAACTGCTGAATGTCTGTAGTTTGTGTGTAGAAGTTTAAATGTTTTTCTGTGAAGTTGTATTTCACTCAGGTGGGTTGTGTGTTGCACTTTTTTGTCCCTGTTATTCATCCTGTCACAGTTAGTTTGAGTTGAACTGTAAAAGTGTCCACAGTTTGTAGTCTCCATGCTGACATGTTCGTCTGTCCTGCAGCTGTGGTGTGTGTGGATCAGAGGAGGCCAAGTACAGATGTCCTGCCTGTCTTGCTCATTCCTGCAGGTGAGATTGTTGTAATGCAATTATTTTATTGTGAAATAAACAGCCCCAAGAGGTCCCTAAACACAATATAATTAAAGGGATAAAAAAAAAGACAAAAAATGTCTGTGTTACTCGTAATTATGGTAAGTTTTTTTCTCATTCTGGTTTTGTTTTTTTCTTGTGAAATACTGGATGCTTTGACCTGATCATAACTCATGTTCACACTAACCTGGCTCTAAGTAGACTTTGCAAAAGAAAGGGTGAGAAATGCTTTAATTTGCTTATTATGTCACTGTTCATCTTAAATGTTACACGACTTTGTCCCTTGCGTATATTTTTATAGATACATTTCCATATAATATCCGTAAAGTAATCTCTTGCTCTTATTTAAAGTTGATGGAGCCATTAAACTGAATCAATCCCTTTAATATGTAAACTGAGGCCACATTACACCCACGTTGCTGCCCATAACCTTTCTATACTGAACTTGAAACCCTAATATTTAATATTAGCAATGCCATGTGTTCCATGAGCCTGTGCGCTGTTGCTTTTCTGTTAGCATGAAACACATTGTTGTACACTGTAAGAGTACGCTAACAGAAGAAATGCCAAGTCGTTGTTAAACTTGTATAACATGCGAAAAAGACAGATTTTGGGCAGCCCGAGGCTTCACTTAGAGCCCAACGCTTTGATTCGGCTGAAATGATCTTCCCCAGGAGCTTACAAACAATCTCGCTGTGACTCTGAAGTTATGGAACATGTGAGGTAAGACGAATGGGTACAGGAAAAAGATCTAAAGAAAAAAAAGAATATATTTGTGTGTGTATTGGACGGTATGTAATGGATAGTTGCAGTAAAGCAAGCAGAAAGAGTGAGGTCCACCCAGACTCTTGACTCAGCTACAGGGTTGGCAGTTTTTTGTCATTTAGTGTCAATGAACACAAGAATCACAGTTATCTTGAGTGGCTTATCCACGCTAAAAGCTGCACTAGTTCCTTTTGTCCATGACCTTGGATAATTTAATAGTTGTGAGCATGGTTGCAGGCAGATTTTCCCAGAATTGTTAACCCTTTATTTTTAAAACAGAGATAAATACTTGTTTGTATTGTTAAGATTGCAGTGAGATCACACGAATGAGAGAAGTTCTGTTAGTTGTGAGTTCTGCGAGTTTATTTTCCCTCTCTGTGATGAGATCATATTATTTCATGCAGCATAAAAACTATATTCCATCTGTGTCTGATATCACTAATAAAAAACAAAGAAATAGTTCTGCTTTTTATGATTAAAAAACAATAATCACCAAAGAGTTATGTAACAATAGTTGCAAAAAATCTCTTCTACCTTTGCGTGCAGAAACATAATATTTATGATTGTCTCATGGCCGTATTTCTGTTTTTACTGACCGGACTTTACTTTAATTCATGGCCAGCAACAACATGCCGCCAGCAATAGCAACGGTCTGTGGCCTGTTCCTCGAATTCTGTGGATGCTGAAATATTTACAACTTAACCTTCAAGTACTAAATGGCATATTGAAGGTCATACCTGAAAATTTCATTAAGATTTATCAAAGGGTGCTAGGGGATGTCCTTCCCCTTTCTCTCGTGGTTGCCTGTTGTTTTGGGCATCGTTCAGCATTCCTTTTACATAGTTTCTTGGGATACAGTCTTTGTCTGGCCAAATGCTGGCCAAATACCTGTCTCTCAGCAAGTGTCTGAAAATGGGTCTTTCTATGCTTGGATTAAAGATGAAGTTTTTTTTTGTGTTTTTTAGTAAGATCTTCCAGAAAGCCAATTACAGGCACTTTTGAAAATTCATATTAGCTTCCGTCATGTCGTCACTCAGTCAAAAGTGCAGGTGAGCAGTGATGGAAGAATTATGTAGGTCCTTTACAAAAGTAGCACATACAGCTGTGTGAAAGTACTTTATTACAAGTAATAGAGCCCATAATTCAAAATCTTACCAAAGTAGAAGTGCGCAAGTATTATCAGCTAAATGTAGATATAAAAAATAAAATAAAATAATTTAGAGCTGACATAATTAGTTGATTAATCTAATAGTAGATCCAAAAGAAATTAATTAGCAACTATTTTGATAATTAATTAATTAATTGTCTAAAGTTATAATCTTGAAGATTTTCATTTAAATAAATGTCTGTTAAGTCTATCGCCGAATGAGGTAACACAATGGTGATTGAGCCTATGGCCCACTGATGAAAGCCCTTGCATTTGCAGTATTAAGACCCGGGTGTCGGTGGCGGCTTTCCCGGAAAAATCACGAGCGGCACACAGTTAGGCTTTTAACAAGGCTTTTAACACAACAGACTCGCTCTTCAACTCAGCTGTGTGTGAAGTGGTGTAAATTTTTTTCCAGTCTCTGCTAGTGTTGTGAGTAAACGGTTACTATGGCCGAACAAACAAAGAAAAGATTGATGACTACAGGTGAAGAAAGTGAAACTGAAATTAAAGTGAGGTCCAAAAACACACCTGCAATTACCGATTATTACCACAGGTGCTGCAAAAGACAACAAAATGAAAATATTCGAGATTACAACTTAAAGTAGTTTCTAAGTAGAAATGCCTAAAAATGACTGGTGTCAGCCTCTCCAGATATTTGATGGTTTTCTTAATCTTCAATGATATTAAACAGATTTTTGGGCTTTTGGACTGTTGGTCGGACAAAACAGTCAATCTATTTATCGAGAAAACAATCTACAGATTAACCAATAGTGAAACTTATTGCTAGTTGCATCCCTGATATTGTCATGTATTCATATATAGCCTAATCCCCACAATAGAACGAAAAAAGTAGTGTTTCCGGCATAAATACTACTTTCTGCCAACAAGAGTTCTTCGTTTTAGAGATGAAGAAATTACAGTCGGGCAACACTGATGCAAAATGATGCTGAAGTGTCTGAAAACTCAGTTTACTGCTCATTATAGACGGAGCCGCTGAGTGTCTTTTAGTGAGTGATTTTGGACGCAGCCACAGTTTTACATTCTGCCACCAGCAGTTGGTTTCAGTTGAACATTCTGTTGCTAGTAGCAACCACAACTAACAAAGTTCGATAATGTCAGTTTAACTGACGTTGTAACATCGGCCATTTTGTGTTGACTGACATCTTTTATCTACTCTGAAGATGTCCTTGTTGGAGCGTTATCTGTAGGTGCTTTTTTATTACAGCTGTTTTGCGGTTATTGATTTGTGATTTGTTAATTTAGTTTTTCTTCAAACAGTTTCCTGCTAACTAAGCTAGCTATTAAACTAGCTGTCTGAGGCTAATGTGTTGCTAATCCAACACCCTAAGTAGCGTCAGGTTAACTGTTAAATTACTGGCTAGCTGTTATGTATTTTACTCTGTTTACTTTTACTCTAATGGACTCTTTGTTTGTTCCTGGCATGAAAAACAATGTAATTAATTTTACAGCTATACTTTTGTGAGTCCAGTTTCTGTGTTACCTTACTACGTCACTTTTACAATACCTCTGGTCTAACTTTCGTAATGGTACCTCATCCTTTTCTGTCATCACTATGATTGAGTTTGTTTTCAGATCCTGCTTTCACAGTTTCACAATTGCAAAGAGTTTCAGTTGGCACTGGGAAGGAAGTGGAGCACAAATACTGCCAGCTAATGGAGTTGATGGATGTTCTCTGGATCTTTCTCCACAGCCTAAAGATATTGAAAATCTTTCTGGAATGATGATAACGTCTTTAGATAATGGGAAAAATCTAGTACTGTTTGTCCACCTGCAGCACTAGTTATTTGTTTCAATTAGTCAGGGGTATGCTGTTGTTTCATATTTGCCAGTCTCAGTTCAGCAGTCATAACATTTGCTGCATTTTGTCCTCTGTCTCTCTTTGTCCAGTTTTCTTTTGGTCCTTTGTGCAAGGTCTGGACAAGCTGAAATGCTGCCAAACCAAATTCTTTCAAACCAAATTGAAGCGTTACCCAACAAATTCTGTTTGTGTGTATTTTCCAGCTTGCTGTGTGTGAAGAAACACAAGGACGATTCGGGATGCAGTGGAGTTAGAAATAAGACGGCCTTTGTGACCCTCTCAGAGTTTGATGAGATGGCCCTTCTCAGTGGTGAGCGTCTTGTTTAGTCCTTCCCATAACTGAAGAACTGAAACAACAAGAATAACTTTAAAAGCATTTATTCTAAAACACTTTTGGCAGACACTGTTGAATTGTAGTTTTTAAGTAGATATTGCTGAACGATCATTTTATTAATGAGTGGTATCATAAAAATAAATGCTACTCTTACTTATAAGTGTGTTTACTATTTGTCCTTTTCCTGTACTGTAGACTACAGGTTTCTGGAGGATACAGGACGATTTTCTGATGGTGCCACCAGAGACAATCTCATCCGGACTCCTCGATCCACTTTAAAAGTACGTCCTTGATTTACAAATTAAGTTATTTTGCATGTCTAATGTTGGGTACTGTGTCTAAAAGGTTCCCTGTGGAGTTTCTGACCTCTAGTAGCGCTATGGAGCTGTTTGAGTGGGTCCCCTTCGTGTTTATCTTGTGCAAACTCAAGGGAATACTGGAGAAAACAACAATGATAGTGGTGGTCAATATTGTTACCAGAAACTATTGGTTTTCATAATTTATCCAAAGGTAGAGTTTTTTCAGGTAAATTCTTGGTAAATCCTATTCAAGAATGAACTTTAAACTGGTATAAATCCAATTTCTTATGTCTTTGAAGATTTATTTGTGTGAAATACAGATATACTGCATATCTGAATATACCATTCCCACATCATTAGGTAAGGTATTCGAAAGTAGTTGTTTTATTTTGTTCAAATCATAACACGTGTATGTTTCTGAAATTCAGTGTGGATTGTTTTGATGTTTAGGAAACGAAAAACAGATGGTCTTCTTCTTCATTGTTGTCACTAGCACTCATGTGTTAGCTTTGAAAAAAGAGGCAACAGTTCCTAACTGTTCAGCCAAGACTTTTCTCCTGAGTGCTGAAAAATCTATCTTACCACCAAATCACAGCTGAATCGAAAGTTAATACGGGGTGAGATTTAAAAGCTTAGAGATTTTTACAAACTGAGCCATTTTCGCCCAGAACAAGAACAGGCTGACCCAGCACTGACCACACCAAAGACCAGGGCCCGTATCGATCAAACTTCTAAGAATGCTGTAAAGAGCCAACTTAGGAGTAAAAACGATTCTCACTAAAAGGGAAGAATAAGACACATTTATCAAGCAACTCACTCCTACATACACCGAAGTGTTAGAGTAACATTTAAGAGCAGCTCTCAAGTGATCACATGACTTATCACATGACTTATCACATGTATGCACTGAGCAGGAATAGCCAATCAGACATAGTTTTACCTTACATCTGCCCCACTGTCTCCTTACATTTGACATTTTCTGCCAAACATTTATGATTTTAAAACTTATTTGTTTGATATCCTTATTATCTATATTATCAATCACACGTGAAATTAACCACAAACTGACATATTTATTATAAATAAACAGGGATAAAATGATAGGTTGAAATGCAAACAAAAAGAAGACAAAAACTGAAGCAGGAAAGAAATTCTGCTGCTGCCAGGTGAGGTACATCAGAGAAATCGTCCAATAAGGAGACTTTAGTAGCACAAGTGGACACAATGAGGATGCATGGAAAGAGACTGCAAGCAAAATCAGTGCCTGACTTATTCTTGTTGTTTGTAAGCCTGATAAATGCAAAAGCGAAGGAAAAGTTGTGTAAAATCATATCAAATGCAAATAGTAGTAGTAAAAACTACCCTATTCTGAATTATACATCCTCCTTCAGCTAACATGACCAATGAGGACTCTAAAATATGTCTCAGAAGGTGTGTGCTAACCTCTGTCTCTGTGCCACAGTCATCTAAGACTCACTCTTATAGATACTTAAGAGACCTGGCACACGTTACACACACATTACATTACATCACATTACATTAAAGAGTGTTTTTCAGTCTTAGTAAACTTGATAAATTGTTTTTATTTTCAAGTTTGTGAGTAGGAGTAAAAGTGAAGGATTTTTACTCTTTATCTTTCACTTAAGTCCAAAATTTCACTTTCAGCAGTGTGATAAATACTGACCTAGAATTTCAAGCTATATGTCTTTATGAAGGCAATTGATCTGTGTGTTTGTCTTAAGTTCTTTTCAGAAACAACCAGAAAATGTAAGAAGAGATGCATGTGAATTGATTTGCAGTCATTTCAGTTGCATTCGTAGCAAATATATATATATATGACAGTGATCCATCGTTAGATTAGATATCTGTACATGTACATAACTTAAGAATTCAAAGGTGAAAACAATAAAAGCAAAAACTGAACTTGACCATTGTTGAAACCAGCATCATTTAAATGCTTTTCTCTTTGTGCTTTTATTGCTTCACTTGTATAATTTGTGGCTGTAGTTATGCAATGCTTACTGCTGTTGCTCCAAGCCACAGGCATTCATTTATGTAAGATTCAGTGTCCCTGCCAGCTTCCACCTGTACTGTTACAACAAGACAACACAAGTGATACTCGATAGCTTGGATTAATGCATGCTCTTTTATGGGATTTTTAGAGGCCGTGACTGCTTCAGCCATCACAAATCAATCCAAATAATGAGGCTTATTCTCAGCAAGAGATAAAGGCTTGGCACATGAGTTTTGGGATTTGGGTCTCCACCAGAACATTGCAAGTGCAGTAATCTGCTATTAGCCTTGTATAGCCCTACCTTTTAATGAATGTGTTTTACTGGTTCTCACTACCTGCCAATCTGAAGTCATGAAGGAGAGCTGCATGAGTGCCAGGAAGGAAAGGCTTGTCCTTTCAAATTTAGATGAGGCCCGTAAGGAGAAGTTCAGGTCATCTTTGGTTTAATTGGTAATGAAACTTGCACAGCCGGATTTATTGATGCAGAACAGATGTTTGGTATTAAACCTATTTGTTCTCAGAGAAGATGTCCCCCCCCCCCACTGACTTTTCCAATGAAGTGAAATGCCAGCCATGCTGTGGTCCCAACAAATCTGTCCAAGAGGCTAAGAATAGAAGCTTTCTGTTACATCCTGTTTCACTAAACAGTTGTTTTGTCTGAAGTCTGCTGCTGTGAGATCTTTATTAAAGGTCTGATGGCTGTTCTGTTTTATGAATATTAATGTGTGTTTAGGCCTTTATAAAAATACTGAACTGTGCTGTACCTCTACCAGTATTTCCCTGTGATACTACTATATACAGAATATACTATGGTAATGTTGTGCATACTGTATAGGGCTGCAACTAATGATTATTTTCATTATCAATTAACATATATATATATTTTTTTAATCAATTAACTAATTGGTCTATAAAATGTCTGAAAATAGTGGAAATGCCCTTTGCTATTACCTAAAGCCCAGGCGGATGTATTCAAACTGTTTTTTTGTCAGTGCAAAACCCAAACACATTCAGTTTATTATCATCGAAGACAAAGAAACAAGCAAATATTCACATTTGATAAGCTTTGATTGATTGATTTTCTGTCAATTAGTTCAATGCATCAATAACTATATTATACTGTACTGTATCTTTACTTTTCTGTTTTCCAGGCAAAGAGACTGGCAGCCAACGCCAGAAAGATGAACATCACATTGAGGTTCCTGCCAATCACCTTCAGTAAGAGCAGAGAAAACTCCACCTTCTTCCTTACAAAGTAAGAATGAAATAACTCAAATACAGACTATGTATTTTGACTTTGAACATTATTATTATTTATCTTGTCCTTAGTTGTAGTTTGACAAAACTAGGGTTGCAGACAGTACAGTTTAGCCAAGATTGCAGAGGTAGTTTAGGGAGTCAGACTCGTCACTTCCTTCCAGCTCCGAAGCATTCATTGAAAAAAAAAAAAAAGACTATAAAAACATTCTTTTTACTCTGTCATTGCCGTCTTGAGAAAATTGTGACAACAATGAAATATGTAACTAATGATTAATTTCTTAAATATCTAAAAACGTGCTACAGTATCATAGAAAAGACAGAACACAAACACAGTGTAGCACAAACACAAGTAATAGTAATACAACACCAGGGGTGTTTGGATTTCCATCAGTGCAGCGCCGCTTAAAGTCTTACCCAGACACTTTGAGACTGTTTGTGATACGCTCAGTCACAGTCAAAGACAACACTTCACGGTTTCCTGGTGAAGTTAAGTCCTACTTAGTCTCGAGCAAAATGAGCTTCTGATTAGTGATGTTTTACTTTACCACAGGATGGCACTCTTGTTAAGCCCTAACAGCAGTTTGATGTAGTGCTGGCCCTCTTCAGGTTATCTTATGGCAGTCTGGTGCGTGATGATGACAGGCAGTGGACATCTACCCTTGCCTGTTTAACGTGTGATCAATATTTTACCTGAGGTAGTTGAGGTGTCATTGACATTAGCACACCAGTCTCTGATAGTCTGAGATCAGTTGAGGTTTGCCACTTTCTCGAGGGAGATTCAGCCATGATGACGTCTTTGAGTCGTTGCATGACCGAGTTTGCAGTTTTGCTGTATTTCACAACAGTTCCATCCCGTTCGGGAGGAGACCCTTTCATGCTGGTAAGTTGTAGCCCTCTGTTGGTCCCCTCAGATATGTTCAGTTTCAGTATATTTGCAGCTTCCAACCGGCACAAAGACCCACACGTGCACTTTTCATGCTGAGCATCAATGGCACCGTATTCCATGCTGCAGACAAACCATCATGGGCAGCTGCAGTGTATCTCCTCAATTATGATATTACCCCAGTTAAAGGAACAATCTGTAAACTGTTGCAGGACTACAGTAGGTGAATAAAAATTAGTTAAGTCATAGGCTGTGTCACATTCACAATAATATATGAGGCGTTGTAGTCATTCATCAATAGACTTTTGAAGGCATGCTGTTTTATTAAAGTTGGAACACATTATAGATGTATTAGTTAGACTTGTTGCAGATGAGTTTAAGATGAATTTTCAGAAAAGGGACTCGTCACCACCCTGTTGTGAGAAGGTCAAAGCCCAGCCGGTCCTGAACTGTTGACCTTGTCGGGAGCTAGTTTCAACATTATTAAAATGTTTGATATTTTCATAAATGGTCCTCTAATGTGTTGCCCTGTGTTGTAGCTGGATAGCCCTGGTGTCATTGACTGAAATCAGTAATTATGGTCACAAAATGGGAAAAGATCTTCCAATAAGCAGCATTGCCTGGCATTACTGAGGAAATATTAAAATATAACAGAAAAAGACTCCCTGTGATCAATGAAGAAACTGTAGAAAAAGGCATTTTAATGATTCATTTATCATTTAAATTACACTTAACACACCTATTGGTGGTGTTGTATGTTGTTATTGAACCTTTCCCCATTGGTAGTTTAATGATTTTGGTAGACTTATTTCAGTGTTGTCAACTTCACACTTCTGCCACCCATTTCTTTTGAGGCTGAGCCCTGCCACTCTAATCCCTCTGTGGAAGAATAGAGGAGGGGAAGAGGGGAAAATGGTTATTGAACTGCATATTAAAGTTTTACTAGTCTGAAATGCCCAGGGACAACATTGGGTGCCAATCAGGATTGCCACTAAAAGAATCCTTTGTCAGTCCCTCCAGCTGGTTTTATGTTGTTACTTTCCTTTTCACCACCCTCTTTTCCATCCTTCAAGTCTACCACTCTGTCATGTCTGTCTCTGGTGTTTTGCAGGCGCTGAGTTAAATGTGCACGTCACATATTCAGGATGAGGCAACATTATGTCAGGTTGTAGTAGCACACTGTGCCCACCCTCCAACCCCATACTCCCCGTTCCCAACTCAACACTTGTCAGATGGTGACAGAAAGTTTTTGTAGGATGACACCAGAATGTCTGTTCAGTTTTTCCCATTTTCTAAAGGTGCAACACCCGGGAAATGTGCTAAATCCCCACAACTGCTCCTGCAAAAGACACAAGAAGAATCTTTCTGCTTTTGCTGCTGCACTATCCGCAGAGGAATCTTTGGCCGGCTGCACTGCTTTATTTCTTTGTTTAGTCTGGTTAGTTTCACTGCGAAGATTTTTCAACTAACCGCAACAGTGTCCCATTCACAGACACAAATGGACACAAGGGATGGGATGAAAGGTGTACAATAAATTGCGAGGGATCGAGAGAGAATGTGCTTCAGAATGTACCAAGTACATAATATAAAAAGCAGATGTGTGAGCAGTGTGACTGCAGCTGGTTAGCGACATATTCATGCTACGCACTCACACTGCCAGAAAAGGATCATTACTGGCAGACAGCTGACTAGAGGGCTTTCATGCCTGGCGATGGTGTGTGTGCGTGTGTGTGTGTGTAAGTGTGAACGTATGTGTGAGTTTGTGAGCATGTGTCTCTTTGATTAAATGTTTGTACGCAGAATAATGGCCGTGAAACTACTTTCTTTCCACCTTTTGCCGGTGACTTAATTTCAAAAACAAGGCACAAACAGTTAAGAGATTGACGAAAAATTACAGACTGCCTCTCAGTTCAGCCCTTGGAGGGTAAGTATATAATAGCTGGCATTTGGCAGGACATTGGGAGTAGCTGTGTTAGGGTGGAATTATGTTTTCTACAGCCTCAGCCTGGCATGGCAGGGCATTTTCCTCATGGACAGCTTGAGTGGACTGGACAACACATTGCAGAGTCAGTTACTGTGGATAATAACTGAACATATTTCTATAATAACTTGAGATAATTAGTAATAGGAGCAGCTGTGGATGTGTGCCATGTACACTGTATGTCAGTTTGCCATATATCGGGAATCCACCTCAACTAACCCGGCTCTCTGGGTTAGAGGAGACCTAGTTTTGTTCCCTGATATTGACAGGTGTTGAAGAGCAGTGAACTCAAAAATCAACTGCTACTCGTTGATAATAGAAGAGAAAAATAATCTTTTTGTAAATGGAACCGAGTCATAATCATGTAGATATGTCCGTAGGAGACACAATGTGTGCCGTTTTAGCTTGTCAAACCTCCATGCAGTTATCCTAAAATATTCAAAATGTACCGCGTGATCCATTACATGCATTTTTACAGTAGCATGCTAAACTCTCCCTCCTGCCTCTGTTTTCTGTTTAGCTGTCTAACAAATCATCTTTTCCTCTATTCCGCTGTAATTTCAGCTTCTGTTAGAGCCACAAAAGAATCAAGAGATCCTCTTCTGACTCCTTGTCGTCATCCACTTTGTCTTGCTGCAGCTGCTCAACCGTTACTAAATAGCATGTTATTGCTACCTAATGATAACGTCTACCCACAACTACTTACGAACAGTCCACTCTCAGCAAAAAGCCTGTGATGGCAGGCTTTTTGCTCTGCCTTTGAGTGACCATTGGGAAAAGGCATGAACACTTTTGCCTTCAAATGTGGCGGGTTGACATGTCAAATGACCTAGTTCCTTTGAAGCATACTGATACCTTAACTCAATGATGATGATTAGCGGTGGATGTATTCAGTCTCATACATCTTACAAATTATGCAGCCACCCTCTGAGCTGGTCAGTGACAAATGCGTTGCCATGTATATGCTGCACTGTCAATTTTTGATACGTTCCGGATACCGGTGCTATTACCCAAATGTGATCTGAGCCTGTGACGCAAACAATGTGAAAGTGTTTTCCATACAGGAGAAACATCATGGTAAAAGACATTGCTTGATGATGTGCTGGTGCTTTGGGGTTTGTCCAAACTACAGTTAGCAGTTTCCACCTCTTTTTTAACCACTTTACTGTAGCTGCTGCATCTTTTACCATTCTTCCCATGCAGTATCTAAAACTTATCTGCCAACATAAAAGCACAAACAATGTTAATATCTAGATGTAGACCAATTCCTGTCAAGCAAGGAGTTATCAGTCAGTTGCTGAACTTGGTGACCACAGTATACGGTTCTCTGACAATACACGTAAACATCTCTGCGGGTCTATACAGAGAAGGGTCACACCTCCTAAATCTTGACAATGTGTCGTGTGGACTTAAGCGTCAAGCAACCTGATTGGTTGATCCAACTCCTGTTGGAGAGTGGGCTCAAGATGAAAAAGAAAAAACATGTTCTCCTACATACATTCTGGATGTTCCAGCCTCAAGTCTGCCATTCTTGTAACTGCTTCATAATAAAAACCTTCCCCTAAATCACTGGTAGAACGCTTTTAATCTGAAGCTACATTAGGAAGTGTTTGGTTTGCGCTAACATTTAGTTCAACAGGTGTCACCAGATTTCATTACAGCTGCAATAACATGGCAAAGGAGATGGTAGGTGTGCTGTTAAAGCACCTTTACCATGCTTCAATTGCGTGATTGGTGAAAATAAGAACAGGAACGTTTACGTGTTTTTTGGCAGTGTTTCAGAACTCCAGAACTACTAAAAGCTGAACATGGTGAACTTGCCATCACCAGTGCATAACGGTTTGGTCTTGTTCCCAAGCAGAGTCAAAATATCACTGAACAGCAGAGTTATCCCCTGCTGGGAAGGTGCAACAGATATGCAGTTGCACAACATGCCACAGCTAAAGCTTGCAATACTGGGACAATGGAAAAGGGGTGTAATTTTAGAACCTCAATCAGGCCAATTAATGCAATTTTGAAAATGCTGTAATGTAGCAGTGACATTCATCACAGGTTTGTAGAAACCCGAGTGGTGTATGAAATATTGCTTGTGATGAATTAATGCACAAATGGATTAAAGCAGACAGAGCCATATTTCACCCCAGATTTCATGGCGGCGGACAACTATTCATCACTTTGCACGCTCACGTGCACCACGACTCCTACTTTCCAGAAATTAAGTTCAAATGAAACAATCAGCAGCAACTTTAGTCAAATGTTTTTGAGACTCCAGCAGACAACCTTCTGGCTGCCATTCGCTTGATTAACCACTGCTGATGCAGAGCAGAGTCTATGCCGGCTGCCATCTGAAGCAAACCTCACATCAGAATGGCAAGCAGTAGTTTCATCAGTGTTGCAAATGCTGTCATCACAATTGGCCACATAACTGTGGGCTACATGCTGCTCTCTGGCTCTGAGTGAAATTCCAAACTGTAAATTAAGCCGAAATGTGAGTGTGCTGCATGAGCTAGAGAGAATATAAACTTGCCATGTGTCATGTTTGGTTGACTGAATTTTAATAATTAGGTTCCCATGTGTTGTTCAAAATGAATTACATAGTTTTGTTCTTGGAGAGAAGAACTTTAGTGTTAATGGCCATGAAACCATGCAACCTTTCTCATTTTTTAAGCCACACTAATACTTTCGCGCTAGAGGTGGTTACATTGGCAAAATATATTGACAACTTTTGGCTGGATTACCATAACATTTAGTACAAACATGCATGGTCCCCAGACGAATAATCCTAATGACCTGGGTTATCCTTTGACTTTACGTCTTCAGGCTTTCCACTGGTCCAACACGTCAGTTCATGACAGGATACCTAAAGCTAATGCCTACGCACATCAGGCCCAAATTTATATTTTTTGCCCATTAGTGGTAAGAATCTAAGAATAGCAAAAATGTCTCTTCATTTTTCATCCTTTCAACAATCCTTTTTTCTCCCAAGTAATGAGCATCACCTCATATAGCTGTTAGCTTGGCTGTAAACTGGCCTTGTTCCTTTACGTATACGAGCACACTTAGACCCTACACATGTTAACATCTTTTGTGCCTTCCTAGAATGGAGGCGTGTGTTCTGAGCCTTTCAGGGAAAGCAGACCCATGACTTAACATTGCGGCATTTGTCCAGCAACTAAGGCTCAAGCCAGAACTTAAAGAAGGAGTCTTAAGATACAGCTGCCTGTAATCTTTGCGTCCTCTCCCTTTCGTCCATCAGCCTCTCTGCCACTCCACCCTCTGAGGTTGTGGATCCAGCCATGGCTTTTGATACTGGATTTATTTGTTGTATCTCAGTAGAGAGGCCCCAAAGTCCTGTCATCTCATTCCACCGGCACCCACTTGCCACCCAAATCCTGGCATCTACCTCTGACGGGTAGATACACGGGACACATGGTTTCACATGTTGCGCCATTTTTGTTGGATCTGTCTGATCCTTAATCCTACCAGATGGATCTGCTCTGACTGCCAGACCACCAGTCAGGCTTTCTGCTCTCTAGTGTTGATGGCACGGGCAACTCCAATCACTTACATAGTCAACAGAGTGGGTTCTTGTTAATGAATTCATCCATCCTCTTCTGAGTCTGCTTTATTTCTCAGTCTACCTCATGGATGCAGACAGTTGCTCAGACTCAGTTTAAGTTTAGAGAGAGAGGCAAAGTTGCATCCTGGAATGCATGATTTGCAGTTCTTTGTAAGTTTATTATTCATTTAAAACTAAAATGTCACTCTTTATACACTTATAGTTTTGTAGTCAGGTCTGCAAGAGCAGAACAAAGATAGTACTCACCAAAGTCTAGACACCAGCCTTTGTATTTATAAAGCTTTTTAGGGCAAAGATGACTAATTTAGCCAGTAGCGGGACTGACCGCTTCTCCCAAAGATTTTTTTGAATGTGAAAGACAAAACTTTGTTCTGAATCATCAGTCGTACTTTTGCTGACTGTTCAGTCTAGCTCCAGGACTTGAATATCTTCAATAGCTTCCATATTAAAATCAGTCCCTACATTGATTGATATATTATATATATAAATATTGTAGCTTTATTTCTACAAATTCAACAACTTTTGCCTTTGTTCCTAAAAGTGGGGCTTTCTCTAGGGTCTGCTTTAAGGGTTTTAAGTTTTCATAAGAAGTCCAGACTAGTCATTTTAGCTATTTTTATTGTGTAAACATTATGCAGCCTAGTGAAAGAAACAAAATACTGTTGTGCTGCCAATTTAAGAAAGAGGAAACAGCAGCCACTTGGGAAGCAGCAAGAGGTGACCGCTTCCATCCTCTCTATGCAAGTCAAGATGCTGAAAATAATTTCAAACCCCAAGGTTTTTTACCCAGGACACTGAGGTTTCAGAGTGAGATAAAATAAACAGAATCTGAACCCGGAGCTCACAGTATCACTTCCAGAGCTGATCATAAACTGTCCTGGCTACCCTTAGAAAATGTAGACTCTGAAGAGTATTCTTCCTCATATGTATGCAAACACAAAACACACATACAGTACAAGCAGTTAATCACTTGTACATTATTATTAATGAAACATGTTTACATTTTCCCCTGCTCTATTCTGGCCATGTGTCAATCCTATTTCATTTAGGTTATGCTTAGTTTTTGTGTTCCAACAAGCTGTTTGATGATTAATCCCTCTTGGAGTAGAAAATGCAGGTCATGTAAGGTTACAGATAGCTTATTGCATGGAATTCTGTCGAGGTTATAAACCTTTCAGCATAATCTTTGTGTGGTTTACGCGCTTAATCGTTTTAAACGGGCATGTTTTCAGGAGGAATTGTGCTTCTCGTATACACAGCTACACGTGGGAACTGCCTTGCACAACAAGCTTTTCTCTGTTTGCCACTGCTCTCCTGTAGAGTTCAAATGCCTTGCTCAAGGCCCTTCAGCAATAACTGTTGAAGGAGTGTGTCCTGATATTTTTCAGCAGGTTCTGGTATTCAAAGCAGTCGTCCTCTACGGTTGGTGCTTCTGTTTTGATTTTTTTTTTATGTTGCTCTCTTCTCTTTTTTCTCCGACAATGAATGATGGCACTTATCCCAGGTATGCACAGTGGCCTTGCCTGAAATGATTGCATGCATCTTTGGGCAAGCCCCTTTTCCATTGAAAGACATAGTTTCCATTTGCTGTAATGACAGAATAATGGCATCACACCTGGTGCTCCACCCTCATTTGCTTGCACGTACAAACATACACACCTGCACACGTATACACATGCACATACTGATGCACCAAAGACGAAACTCAGCCAAAACTAAGCAAACACATAAATTCTTCTGACTAAGGGGTTAGAGGTACCTCCTACAGTTGCGTAGGGAATCCCCTCCCAGCCCCTTGTCTTCCTTCCCTACATGCCTGCTGCTCCCTTCACTACCCACAGCTTTACCCCTTCACCCTCTCCTTACAGCCAAGTGGAAACTCATAACCATCTTTCATTGGGTGTTCTGCCAGTTCTGCACATACTTCTTCACTTTTGAACTCCTCCTACCCATCCTGTTTCTGTTTTTCAAGGAAAAAAACATGCCCCCCCGTTGTATAATGCTACCATCTGGATCCACAAAACAACCTCACAAGCACCAGAACCGTGCCTGCTGTCAAAAGACACATGGGGTAGAGTTGAGCAGCTCATTGCTCGTGATTATGGAGTTTCTCATAATATGTACTTTAAATACAGTATTTGCATTGTTTTACTTATATAAGCCGTTTTTTGTTGTCCAGTATGTGTTCAAATATTTAACCAGTCTTTGTCAATACAAGAGAATGAAACATAAATTGTTGAATGCTTGCTGTGGTTATTGTTCTGCAAATACACATGAACACCAAGATGCAATTGATGTAAAATACATATTACTTATGTCCAAATGTGTGCTCGTTATGCTCACCTCAAAATCCTTTGACATGACTGAATCTGAGCCTTGATGTAGCTGCATTACTTTGTGGTTTGTCCATCAGTCTGGCCGTCCCAGCTCTTTTGGCTAGAATCAAATATCTACACAACAGTTGGAAAGATCACCATGAAATTCGGTGCCGACATTAATGGTCTTCAGAGAATGAGTCGTTATGACTTTGGTAATCCGTTGACTTATTATGAAGCACCACCTCCACAAAAGTGTCGAACACTTAAGTTCCAAGTTATGTTCATTAAGTTAAGTTCATCACAGAACAGATACCTCTAAAGTACATGATTGTTTTCATTATTATAAAAAATAGATAAATAAAATAATAGATAGAAAATTGTCCATCACTCATCATTTCATAGGCCCAAGGTGACATCTCCAAATGTGTTGTTTTGTCTGATTAAAAGTCCAAAACCCCAAGATAATTAAAAAATTATATGAAACAGAAAAAAACAACAAATCATCGCAATACAAGAAGCTGGAACCAGATATTTTTTACATTGTTGCTTGAAAGCTGACTAAAATGATTAAGAAATTATCAAAATAGTTTTTTAGTTGATTGACTGATTAATAGACTGATTAATTGATCATTTCACCTCCAATGACGCTAATGACCTGTCAGCCGCAGCTATATTTAAAGATGAATGCTAATATAGAATGCTAACATCCCAACCCTTAGCATACTAAATTCCAGCATATCAACGTGTTTGCACAGCGGATAAAGAATATTAGTCTTGTTTCGGCAGGAAACCACAAATTGTCCTACTGTTTTCTCAGAATGGGCTGAAACTCAGTCCAAGATAACCGTGTGGAGCTTTTAGCTTTGAGATAAGTCAAAAAAGATACAAAAATCTTAATTTTACAGATATCAAAAGAAACCTCCAAGTTGTGCTCTGAATCTCTCTTGGTCAGTACTAAGCCCTAATAACAAGGTTTCCCGCATGTGCCTTACAATTATGATTTGCGTCGAATGTTTCATCTTCATCCCTCAGATCCATCAAGGCCTCCATCCTTCTACTCTGATGGAGATGGGGTTGATGAATCAGCTCCACCCTATATATGGCAAATTCTGTGGTCTTGGTCAACGCGAGTCCTTGTAGTTAGGTTCAGCTCAGTATGTGGGATATATGACTCTGGAGAGCAAGACTTATTGATGCCTGTGCCAGTAGACTATATTCTATTCCTCAGGGGCAGCAAAAAATATACTTTCTATGTTTTTCTTTTTCTTTTCTTTCTCTTTCTTTTTATCTACATAACAGTCTTTCTCTGAAATCTCAAATTTATTTTAATGTGCCAAATTGGTGAATAGGCTGGCAAACTTCAAATGAGCAGCGAGATAACAAGTTACTAATAATTAATCCATTACTGTAAAAGAACAAAGGCGAAATTACAGTTGTTATTCATATCTCCCAAATGGTTTGATATATTAAATTTTGTTGGCTATTTCTGCATCATGATGACATGACTAGGTATGAACACAGCAGCTGTGTAGAGGATAAATGTTTGGTTGTAGAGCACGCCCAGCAACCCCCCAAAAAAACCCGACCACGTTTAAGAGTTACTGCCCAGAGCATTACCCCAGAAGAAGTGATCATTATTTGATATCCACCAGCTGGTGTCCTAGTATTGAGTGTATATGTCATGGTCTCCATGGTGACTCTGGTTTATTCATTTACACACGCACACACACAGTCACAGATGGACAAGATTTTGGAGGCAGCCAGGCGTATTGTCTTGGACAGATTAGGCTGAATCCATTTTATGCTCTGAATTTAAACAAGGGCATTTGTGTTTGACTGTGAAGGGAATACTGTGGGAGCGATGGTGACCTCATCTGTCTGAGGTTGAAAAACAGGCATCAAGCACTACTGTTGTTGATAAGCTGAGAGTAAAAATGAGTTTCTCTGTCTCATTTAGAGAAAAACTGTTCCTGTGGCACCTGAAGCTCGTCTTTCCCCAGAGCAGCACAGAGTTCAGTCAGAGGAGGTGAGTTACACAACAATATTCGATTTCTTGAATAATATACTCCTCAAACGTTCTGCTGAAGCACCAGTGTTTTATTGACTGAAAGCAAATTATCAGCACTGTTTCAATACACAGAAGGAGTGGGATGATCTTAGGGATGATTTTGGTAGATAGACCATGTAGGTGCACAGTCTGCAACTTGGCAAGAGTGACCATTCAGATCTATATGTGTTTGTCCAGGACTGTAAAAGCTACACGGAGACGTTTTCCATCATGACCATGATTTGACTTGATGTGGATGTTAACATTCACATATTTTCTCTCATATTTGTTTTTTTCTCAAACAATCTCTTTCTTGTTTTAGGGTGTCTGACAAGCAAACCTTGGAGCAGATCTTGACCCCATACATCCACCCTACAGAGTCGGACCCTGTGACACGTCAAAAGTGAGCTTTTAAGTTCCATGTGGTATTTTTATTTGTACGGATGCACCATTCCCAACCTTTTTTTAACCCGATACGGATAACGGAACTCAGGGTATCAGTAGACTACCAATCTGTAAACCTCTCTGTGTGGCACTGATTACGGTATGTGAAAGCTAACGTGAGGCTGCAACTACAGATCACTTCTTAACTATAAGTGGAGACGTTAATACACCTACAGATGGGTGACAAATTAAAGGAAAAACCAACATGAAGTGCCTTAGTATGGAGTCAGGCCACCACAAACCTCCAGAACAGCTTCAGTGCTCCTTGCCAAGTCTGTGGAACTCTGTTGGAGGGATGAACACCATGTCCTCCACAAGATATTCCCTCATTTATATATACTACCTTTATTTAATCAAGTAATATCATTGAGCTCAAGATCTCTTTTGCAAGAGAGACGTAGTCGTACAGACCAGACATAACAAAAGGACATACAGCATCAGAGACAGTCACAGACATCACTCAATAGATTTGAAGATAAAAGTTTATATTATATCACTTGGTCTCATGGTGATGGTGGTGGAGAGCACTGTCTTACATGTTGGTCCAAAATCTTCAATAGGTGTGAAACTGGGTTGAGATCTGGTGACTGTAAAGGCTGCAGCATTTTATTCATGTCATTTTCATCCTCACCAAACCATTCAGTGAGCCGTGGTGCACAGAAGCATCTGCCTTTGATATGTTTCTCCACTCTTTTATTCAGGTTTTTTCTTTAATTTGTCCCCCGTCTGTACATGCTTTTTAGGCTTGTGAAAATTGATTTATAAAATTGCATCATTGCAAGGCTGACAGCCCATCATGTTCTTGACTAATACATGTAACACACACAGTTCACGCTGTAGGATTACTGGCATTGTGATCAGGTACAGACCTTACAAACAGCAGTAAGCTGGAAACTGCATCAATGTCCAACTGTAGCCATGTTTTATGACAGAGTAAGCGGCCAGTTCACATTGACGAATTTGAGAATAGTGCTGGGTAGAGGTGTGCTGGGGCATTTGCTACAGGTCATTTGGACCTTGTGCAGCTGAAGTGAAAGCTGTCCATATGTCCAAGGGCATTATTTAAAGTATATGCAGCTTTGTTAGCATGTCTGTCTAGTTATATTGAGTTAATTTATTGCCATTGACTACAGTTCCTGCTGAATCCTGCAGCAAAGCCAGAAACCTTACTGTAAAATGTTGCATTCACTGGTAGAGATTCAACTACTTTTGGTTTTGGTTCAGTTACTGGACTCATGAATAGAAATAGAAAACTTAACAATGTGATAATAGACCCAGAAATCAACACCAGTTTGATATATGGTTTGGGAGGCCTCTAAGTTTAAGGATAATGGCTGCTGCTCAGCCCATTGTTTTCTCTTGAAAAGTTGAAATGAGCAGTTTTGCTGTTGGCAACATCTGCGAGGCTGTGCTTGGTTACTGGATTCTCATGTTCACAACAACTGGGAATGAGACTGGGGAACGCGAAGCTAATTGAATTGCTCACAACAATTGCTGTTGAAATGCAGATGCAGTCATATCTGCACTTTCGCAGCATAGTATAATATCAAACACTCCCCGTCATTTCAACACCAGTGTGACGCAGTTACATTCATTTGCTATTGCATCGTATTGTCCTGGGAATATTACATAGCATATGAGCATTTTGTATTATCTAAAACTGTGTTGTCGACATGCAGCCTGAGCATCACTGCTGCATAAATGAATCGGTTGTTCAAGTAATTCTGAAATACAACAGATCATTGTATTTTTCTGCTTTACTATCCTCACCATTCTTTATCTCTATAATATAGGACATTTGTAGCCACGACTGCAGCTTTGGTTTTCATGACCTGTATCGGGTCCATGTCGCCTGCGCGCCAGACCAGAGCCCCTGTAATTGAGTTTGGCAGCAGTGTGTTTAGGGATTATGCCTCAGTTACAGACTAAGTACAAATCAGTCTGCATGTACAAGAGCCCTGTATGAGAAGGAACGGGTCAAGACGCAAATATAGCTCTTAACAGATTCATGTTCACCAAGTATTTTATTTTGAAGTCCTCTTTTCTCCTCTCCACAACACATTTCAAATATATCTTCTATTTCTAATCAACATTAACTGTTAATGTGAACGTGTATGAATGAATTTAACACTTTAGTCTGTGCCCCACACTCATCTTGAATATGAATGTTTCCCATAGAGCAGATGAATAGATGGAGTGGCTGCTTTTTAAGAGGTTCAGTTTATCTCAATCCAACTAAGGAGAAAATTCAGTTACTAAATTTCCAAAAGCTGTTTTTCAAAGGTCATTTTCTATCTTGACCTCTACTATCAACCAACTCAATCCAATTTCAGTCATACAGGGTTCAGTTGGGGTCTCTCTGTGTTCTTTCTAATTCCCACAATCTTACTTGCCTGCATTTATCTTTGTAATTTTGTTCTTGCTTCGCTCTCTTTTTAATTTCCCAGGCTCATGTTTCTCCCAACATGAAGGAACTGAAGTCTTTGAACAAGGCAGGCTCTTTGATTGGAGAACACTCAGTATTTCTAATCTGAACCTCTAACAGAGCAGCGATCTGACTCCTCTGACCCAACCTTTGTACTGATAACAGTCAGCAGTAAGCAGTCTACTGTAAAACCTGTAGCGAAAGCATATTGTAGACCAGTGCAACTCTTTAAAATAGACACCTAACATGGTTCAGTGCCAACCATTTAGACACAACCTCTGCTTAGTCTAGATTCAAGTGAATGGGTTTTAACTCTCCATGGCCCGTTGGCTGGTTGTTTACAGCGGGCAGTCAGTAGCTGGAGGATTGACCCTTTACACAAGAACCCTATACATATATCAGTCAGCATACCAGACAAGTGTACATTTGGGTCTCTCCTGTGCTACACTCAATGAGCTCTTTGTGTTTTGACCTTTTTGGTAACCACCTTAGGAAATTCTTCACAGTCCGTGTTCCCGTGGTTTATCATTGTCTTTTTTTTAAGGTTGGAGTTGAGTTTCTAACCTCCTGTGTTGATGTGAATTTGTGTTTCAGGTTGAAGATGTATGTGCACACTCCGTTTGATCACGTGAAAGTCTTCATGAAAGCAGAGGGGAGAAAGGCTAACTCTGTGAGGTGAGATTCACTTTCTACTTCTCATTTCCCACTATCAGTGTAATGTGATATATCCTTGATTCCCATAGGGAAATATGTTTTTGCTTTCCATCTTTATGGAATTGTGGGTACAGGGTCAGTGAAGAGATCTGGATCTGGTAGGACTGAACAGGTTGGATCTTTTCAGACCTCATGGCTGAAATCAGTTATTCATCACCTGTGGTGGTTGTTCACACTACTGCTCGACTGATACTGGATTTCTGGGGCCAATATAGATATTTGAGAATTTAGAAAAATCTGATAGCAATATGTCATCCAGTATTTGTTTCTCGACAGAAACACATGAAATAACCACAACATTTTTTGATAAAGATCCTTTAAATTTGGTTATCAAAGAATCGGGACCAGGATTTGTACTGGGTGGGACACTGAACATTTGAAAAGAAAAAGTGTCAGTTATCTCTGGTAGATTTTGTCATCCTGATTTTCTATGTTGTAATTTTGCTATTTTGGTCTATTCTGTACACATGACATCTATTGCATGTTTAACCCCCTTGACACTGATTTGTGATATTGGGCAATTTGAATAAAATTGACTTGACTTGACAAACTATGTAATGGTGACACCGTTTCTAAACTACCTCAAACATACTGTGTCTGTGGCATTTCTTGTTGCTTGTCAGCTGACACACACGCAGATACTAATATATCTGCAATAAGCGAATACTGGTCCCATATATGCGGCTGTAGTTCACACAGTTTAAGAATTGTGTACAGAATCCTGTCATTGCTCAGGTGTTTGACCGTTCTGACCGTTTGATTGGACTTGCCAGTCATGACTGATTTATTCAGCGTGTATGAAATCGACATAGTTTGTTTATGAATGTGACATCACTGACTTGTAAATTCCTGCAAAGCTGCTCAGGCTTTTGGCAGGGAGGCCTTGAGGGCTTTTTCTCCTCCCCTTTTTACTTTGATTCCAACATTGAGAAATTCCATTGATTAAGAAAATTCTCTGCAACTTTTATCTGCATCTTCCATTCCTGCTTTCTCTCACTTTCTCTTTCACTCCCTTTCTGTTTCCATAGTTTCTGTCCCGTGTGCTCTCTCTTCCTGCCCCATCTGTCTGTCTTCCATTTTTTTTTCATGGGGGTCAGGGGATGGTGTTGATAGCACCCATTTGCCTCGCCTACTTTCGGATTCTTTGGCTGCCCTCCATTTCCACTTAGTCATGGAGTGAATGATGATCCTCGGTGCTCATAATCATTACCCCCCTGGCCAGCATGAAACGTCATGAAACCTCCCATCCCATCCTTCATCCTTGTAACGCACACATGCTCCTTTTGTTTTGCCCAGTGGGCTGGGCTGCACACGCTTTCTAAGCAGATAAATTATATTTTATGGCAGCATATAGAGAGGAATTACTGAAAGATGAGTGTAAAGATGTGACATGCCAGCCAAGATTTGGCTGCCAGGCTGTCACCATTTACCCTAAAATGAATTTAATGAAAGTTTGAATACTTTTAAATGTGTTACTAGCTCTGACGCACACCTTTACAGAGTCACCTTCAATGACAGTTATTACAAGGTAGTTAATGACGCTGCATAATCACAGGTTAATAAGATATTAGACTCATTGGGTCAGAAAGTTTCTGCATTTTTTCACCAAAAAAACCCCAGATTTCTTAAAAGGACTGGATTAGTTTAAACAGATTTTCACTAAAATTTTATGTTTCCATGTGGCAAAAAAATGCTGGAACTACAAGTATACTGTAGTGAAACTGAACTGAAAGCCTGTTATGAAAGCCTGACAAACTCGAGGGTTTCTCCACATTCTCACACAAATACAAAGTTACCCTGCTGTGTATAGATTCCTCTCTGTTGGTGGCAGTGATGTGTGTGTATATATGCATACCTGAGTAAATAACAGGACACAACTGTGCAGATGTTTTATGATTTTAGCAAATGCCTCAGTGCTCGTTGGAGCAACCCAGTGCTAAATAACGCGTAATATGTATATAGTGTAATGAAAGAATGCTTAGTGATGGCTTTCTTTTAACAATCATTGCCTGCATTGTGACTTGAAAAATTTTATATAGTATGCTGAACTGAAACTGTGGGATTATCCGCTTACCTGGGCTCTTTTTTGCCTGAACATGTCTATAAAAATAAAGTTGCCAAAAAAAAAAAAGATAAGACCAGGCATCTACTTGTTACAGCAGTAGCTTATTGTATCGTGTATGCCTTCAGGCTTTGTTTAATCTAATGTTATTTCCTCTGTGCTGGGGTACAGTTATACATAAATGTGTCAAGAACCCACATTTCAATGTACTTTACTGTCCTCCTTATTTCCTACCCAATTTATATTAGCCACCTGTTTTTTTCAGCCACTCAGTGTTAGTGAGGGACGTGGTATCACATGAAATAGTCGCGTCAAGGTGCAGAGGTATGTAGGCTCAGTCATTTCCTGCCATTTCCTGCAAAATGTTTTAATAAATGAGTCATAACAGTTGTTAGCATCCACGTAACAGAAAGATTTTATAAATGACAGCTATTAGCCCGATACAGTCACAGTCGTAAATCAGACTTCGGAGAAAGAATGGTTTGACTGTGTCTTGTCAAGTCTGTGATAATGACTAATTCTGTGTCATAAATCTCCCTCTCTCTATCCCACTTTCTCTCTCAGTAACCTTTTCCTGTCTTACTTTAATAGCTCTGAGTATGGGGTGCATAATGAAGGACTGTTAAGTCCGTAATTCAGTTCTTAGTAAGTATGTCTTGTCAACATTATATTGAGGATGGATGAATGGAAGTAAAATTAGGATGCTTGTCCAAGGGGGAATTACTTTACATTAACTTGGTACAGTTACATAACAGGACCATGGCCACAAACTATAGCTCTAATAAGAAGAGAGGCCCCCTACAGACTGAGGTCACATCCCATTTTAGGGGTCCCAAACAAGGTCAAAGCATTGCAACCACAAAGGGCCTCCACTTTTTTGAATAATGCAGTCTTAGAAGAAAGCCTCTAATTTTGAAAGGTATTATTAATGTTATGAAGTCATGGGCAGCAGTAGTCATGGCTACTTAGAGGCCATTTGCCAAGTCTAACACAAAGGGTATGACTGAATGTTTTTGTTGTCGAATGTCCACTTGAATATCAACTTGCTCCAATAAAGGAGCTCTTGTGCTAAACTAAACATAGCTGTGTAACCAGTCAACATTCTCTTACTGGAAAGGAGACGCACCGTGCATCAAGAGAACCATTCACACCGTTCTGGTTGTTTGTTTGTGTTATGTTTTTTAAATGTTTATTTTTTATTCATTCCAGTCCTGAGATCCAGAGGATGCCTTCTCCTCCTTTCCCTTACCTCTTCTTTTCCTCTCAGCCAGCCGAATCCCGCAGAACATCTACGCCTGTTGATGTGTCAGAAGTGGAGATGCTGTTCTTACTTTTGCATCCAAAAAAGGAAACCTGTGTGTTGTGGACCCAGCAGACAGTGATGTTTCTGTCCTGTCCAAGCAGTTCTTTCTCTCACATATTTGTGGCAAGCCCTCTCCTTAGCCCTCCTGAGCCTGTCGATCTGCTCTCCCTCAGCTCGCCCTAAAGCTATGTTCAAGTTTGTTTCTGTGCAGCAGATGCTTCCTCAGGTCTCCTGCAATGCTGGGCTGGTTTTTGGTATTGTTACTGAAATAGTGAAGCATTAATAGCAGCAGTTTATATTGCGTAATTGTTCAGTGTCACAGTTGGATTGTGGTAATATTTATACCTGTATAAATTTGTGGTCATCCTAATTTATTGAAGTTCCTGTGAGCCTCAACTGTACTGTAGGCCGAGACATGCTTCAAACTAACTAGTTCAAACATTGTGTCTAAAGGCAAGAGGGAGAAAAGCATGCTGTCATAGTGAGGATGAGATGCACTAATGTGGAATTGGAAAGGTGTTGGGGGTTTCTGAAAAGTACTTTGTTTGCTAAATGTGAGGATGTTAACATACTACCACACAGTGTGTGTGTCCAGTGGTACAGAGGTGGCTAAAGAGCATGGTTATATGCCAAACCCCAAAATACTCCACCGTGCCACAAATACACCTCCATGCACCACAGAAGCAACCAGAATCCATCCACCACCATTGTCTTCATCTGCCTCTGGGACGGCGCAGTGGGCTCTTTGCGTGACAGAATTGGACTGAACTGCCAAAACCACATGGAGGAAAATCTAACATTAGAACAGATATTGTGACCAAAATGTGAAGCTCTATTTGTGAATCTTAGCTTTTATAATTAGTGAAATGGTCCAGCAATGGCGAGTGTCGAGTATTCATGTGATCATGAGCAGCAAAGCCCCCCGATAATGATACATTTTTGGAAGGAAACGGTTGAAAAGAATGGCACGTTACATTATAATCATTAAAGTATAAACCATAATTAAACTTTCCGCTGTGGAAAAGAAGTTAAAACATTTTTTATTGTCTGTCTAAATAAAGCTAAAATATTTTGTTTACGGCTAGGCTCCCGTTGTCCAACTCCGATTGACGGTCCGATTTTAACACAGAGTTTGGAGATATCCAAAGTATCCAAGATTCTCGAGAAGGCACTGTTCGCCCATTACTGTTCGTCATTCACGCCCCATTGGATTGAATGACATGTAGTCTCGACGTCAATCCAGAAATGCGTATATTCAGAAAGGTTGATGCTATGGATGGTGGATGGCTGATCAAAGCAACACTTAAAAGTCAGTGATTATCAGTAGTCTTTGTATTCTAATGTGAACTGACCATAATGAATTACAATGTCAGTGGAACATTCACTGTTTCTGTTGTCCATAATGAGAAAACTTCATGTTTGGCTCACAGATTTCGGAGATCTGCACATTCTCACATCAACTTTGGTTTTCATACATTCCATCTACGGCATTAGCAGTATACATCTTTCAAGGTCTGATTTGTGCATTCACAGCATTTATAAAGGAGGCCCTGGTCTGTCATTACATAAGGACACATAACACTGAGGACACAGAATTGGCAACAGCAGCAACAAAAAAAAGCTGACATAAAGCAATCCTTTTGCAGTCGGCAGTATACAGATTGTCCAAATCCAGCATGAACCCAAACGAGAACATTTTTATGTAATAATAATAATAATAATGATATGTTACAAAACAGTGCTGGTACCAACTAGTAGACAGCCATGGACAATTTATTTTTGCACTAGATTCGGCTGAGTTTTCAACATTCTTGTTATCACAATAGTATATATCCAGTATCAAAATGTTTGCAGGGTTTCTTTGTCCTTACACCTTGCCACTGCTATATCCCTGCTGATGGGTCTCAGCAGTGGAGGGGAATAATAGGACAATTGGAACCTCCCTGAAGAGAACATCAGTCTTGCCCTCTGTTCTGTTCATTCACTAGAACAGTATATAGAGACCAGATGTGTGCGTGTTCTTGGCTGAGTCATCCAGCCGTGTTTCTAGAAATGGCCAGAGCTTTAACAATCCCATCGACACCACAGGGAGCCGCAATCTGCTTTGCCATCTATCCCTCTTTCACTGTTGTTTACAAACACTTGTGTTTTTGTTTAGCTTGTATATTCACAAAAATAAAAAACATCCGTGAACAGTCATTTATTACAAGATAGACATAAAAACAAATGAAATGAAAACAGTATTTGTCTGGTATGCACATTGCCCTTGTAGATATCCTGCAACATTTTTCTTTAATGAATTTGCACATACCAGCTTTACAAACTGGTTTCACTGTTTAACGTTTGACCCTATTGTTGGCACCTTTTTCTTTCTACCTTAGAATCCATGTGCCAAATGTTGAGTCCATCTTTACATAGGCTATTTCTACTCTTCTGATGTGGAGATGTGCCAGAAATACCCTGCAACCATTTGTTGTACTGTGGCAAGAAATTTCCTGTGTGTTTTGAGACCCACAGGCTATCACTTCTTTCCTTTATCCTGTCCTGCAGGAAGTGCCAACACATTTTGCCGTTTATTTGTGGGACCATGCGAAATGAGCTTTAGCCCACCTAAGAGAAACTCTTCCAGGAGGGAGGGCTTCTTGGAAGCTGGCCCCGCCAGTGAAGACCTGTAAATGTCACATTTTAGCAGAGTGCTTTGATTGGCTTTGGGAGTGGGTGTCTACCTGGGCGGTTCGCCGTCTGCTTGTGCTTTTAGCAAAACAAACAATGGCTCAATAATCTTCAGTCTGGCACGGGTTTGACAGCTGATGGTGATGGTGCCAGTTAGTGTATATATCCAAAATATATGATGCCTTGGACTTTGGTGTTGACAGCCTAAGCTGGATGGTTCTGAATCAGTTGAGTGTAGAAGCAAGCCATATCTCCCAAGAATCCAGTTAACCATTTAGTCTGGTGATTTATGACCATCCCTAATGCATGACAGGACTACTTAGAGACAAGACTGGACTGATGTCATCTCGTACAAAGAGCTAAAGGAGGGGTAAGAGAGTGGCTTCATGTGCTTGTGAGAGATGTTGTTGATTTTTGGTAAAGTCAGTTTCCATCTCTTGAGACGGAACACCAAGCAGGATCTTCAGTGTGCCAAGCCATGACTCAAATCTCTATCAATCCTCATAAGATTCTCAGCCACCAATGTGCCACAGGCGGCTGGAAATAAAGAGCTACAGTTTCAACAACATCGGCCATCTTTGCTCTGTCTTTGTCGCTACCTAACACCTAAAAACCTGAAATTACCTACAATGAGGCTAATATCACATAATTTACCCAGCATGCTGTAATTGAGTTGCCTTGTAATCACCTCTTTGTGTTTTTGTGCCTCAATTTTACCTGAAATAGGTACCATGAGTTGGACATTCATAAGAGCCTAAGGGAGAGCCTGAGCTACAAAACACTGATTGAGTATCCGGTTCTGCATGTTGTACTCAGAGATCATTGGAAGGACTATCCACCGAAAGGACCAGGTAAAAACAACACCCTTATCTAGCTTTAAATGTCATGTATTTCTTAAGTCCTGTCCTTAAACTAATTTCTGCATCAACACTAACCTACTGACTCTTTACTAACAGAAAGTCATTTCTTCATCACTATAATCAGCTTCTTCACCTATGTTTTCTGTAACTAAACAAAAGGGTGGATACATGACATGAGTCAAAACCCTACGTAGCCACAAAACGCCAACCCCTCTCCACTTCTCCAATTCCAACAGCATTGTATCATGTCCTGGTTTCTCCAGCTGAGACTTTAAGACTCCCTGTCCCCTTATTTTTCACTATGGCAACGTGCTACCCCAACGGAAATGAGGGTGTTCTGCACAGCATCACACACACCAACTTAACCTCAACAGCGACCGTGTCCAAAAAGAGGATCAAACATGGCTTACTGTTGAACAGTGACCTCATGAGTTGTGAAATGACGGAAGATGAGAAAAGAGGAGATCAGCTTGTGGTTTTTCTCACCTGTTTGTTAGTCTCCAGGCCAGTCCAGTACCGGATGTTTTGGACCAAGGAGAGTCATGACAAAGTAGGACTGCATATCATGAAAAAAGTGATTTGCTCACAGTGTGGTCAAACTGTGTATATCTCAGTAAGGTTAGTATGGTCACAAAAGACCACACTAACCCAGTATCATTACACTGTCAGACCCAGACAGGCTGAATGACGAATGAGGTAATTTTAGTCTGAGTGCGTGTGTGTGTTTTCAGTGATAAGGCCTTGGTGCCACGCTGTTTTGCTATAATATTAGCCATAGAAACATCCTGATAATTGCACATGCCATGGCCTGGGAAGCTGGGCAGGAAGTGATAAAGAGCAATCCGACACTGTGGTAGCGGCGTATCCAGTGAAGATAAAGTAATGTTGAAGGTCCAGGCTCCAACTCATGCAGCATGTAGCTGGTCAGTATTCTGGTTTAAACTACATTCAGCAAGTCAAGGCCGACTCTGTTTTTGCGGGCTCACTGACCCTGAGCCAGCATCTCCTTGATGACACTTTTAACTTGCTCTTTTTACTTGGGTCAGATTGTTAAATTACCTTTTTAATGTCACTATTCGAAATGTAGCTACCCTTTTTGTAGGTGCTCCGCAGAGGGAGAAAGGGTTTGAGTAATAAGTCATGAACAAAATGTAAACAAAAATGTAGCCCCATTAACCTAAAAACCAAGACACAATTACTCGGCGTTCTCTTTCACAGCATTGTTTCAAAACGTTAGCCTTTTCTCACTGTTAGCTCGCTAGGTGTAGCCAAACCAACTTATGTCATAAGATAAGCCTCATTACTGTTTGGTGACATGCCAGAGTGGGGTACAGCCCTATACCTATGGTGAGGGCAGTCGGACTGGAATCTCTGACTAACTAGCGCCCGGCGCCAGAGGTGTCTGCTCCAGTCTGAGGACAATTAACCTAGTTAGCCTTGCTATACAGGTAAGGACAGCTTGGTCTCTGAAGGGAGAAGAGGTGTTTGAATGACAAGTGACACTGTGTCAGCCATATATGAAGGCAGAGACGTCCCGACTGCCAGCCACTTGGGTTGGCGCAATGGAGTAAGTGCTTCTGTGAATATGGGAGGCAGCATATACTCAGAGAACAGTGGTTATGCAAGTAACCGTAAAGCTTTATTGGCAGGTCTCTAATGAAAGGATTAACGCTAGACAACAACTAAGTTTGTAATATGTCCTTATGCTGTAAAATGTTTGTTTACATTACATTACATTAGACTAAAGCAGGCCTATATTTTTGTTTATGGTCATTTGAGAATGGACTCAACCCCTAATTCAAAGTGTCATGTTTGAATTTTAAAGTTAATTTAACTCAGATTTATTTGGTCAAAAAATGGTGCAGCCGTTAACTTCTGTAAGTAATGGGCCGTGCCAAAGATAAATGGTTAATGGGACGCAGGCATAGCATTTTAATTGTGTCTCGTGTTACAGCACGAAGAAGAAAAGCTGAATTACATTAATCTTTCATATTATAGGCTCAGCTGGATAACCGTTTTTTAGGATACTGGCAAAAATGCCTTGGCAAAAGTGTCTGAGGTTTAAAGTGAATTTTCTGCAAATGGACTGTGGGGAGATCATGTTTGGGAGTAATTGCTTATAATTCACAATTATCGTTTTTACAGTCATTTATTCTACAGCCTTTCTCTCACACGTCCACCCTTCTTTATTGCATAACTAATTGCTTGGCACGCTGCCTCATCCTGGAACCCAGTATGGAGCCAAACCATAGCGTCATCATTCCCAGACTGTCTGTACTATCCCTCTCTTTCTCACCATTTCTGTTTAAGCATGACCCCAGCTGTGCTCTAACCATTTCTGTGCAACTGATCACTCTGATCACTTTTGTATACATTTGGACATGTAAGAATTTACTGTTGCAAGAGCCATGTTTAATCATGCTTTTTATACACAAATGGGGTCATATTGTTTCAGCTGAACCTGCACCAGCCAGTAGTTTTGCAACAGAGAACAAAGGGGTGGACCAAGAGATGGAGGATGTGACCCAAGTTTCACCATCCCTACAAGGGGCTTGCACCCCTGGGGGAACCAACATCTGGACAGGAACCCCAGAGACCAGTGCTGAAACCGAACCTCCGCAAGAGAAAAGGGCCAAGAGAGAAGCAGGGGAGGAAGAGCCAGAGGAGGGAGAGATCATGGACAGTAGTGATGAAGAGAAAGAGAAGGAGGAGGAGGAAGGAAATGCTGAAGTAAATACCCCATGTGGTAAGAGCTGTGATGGTGTCAAAGGCCCTGCTAATGACATGGAGATGATTAAAGATGAACCAGCAAACCAGTGTATAAATGAGGACATCTCCGGCTCCACTGATGACAGTTCAGCTGCCAAAGAGAGTGCTGAGGTCAGCATGACTAAGGAGGATACTGGTAAAGAGCCGGAGCCTGTTCATACCAGTCACTGTCATGATGAAAATGAGTCTGCTAATGCTGCTGACAGCTGTGGATTGGAATGATAATGCCCAGATGTTCAGGATGAAATGAGTGAGGAGGCAGACATATCTGACAGGGAGTCATCAATCTTGTGTCAGTATACAGTGGACCAATGCTACCCGACAGTGTTTTCAGTTGTTTTAAACAGACTGTTTTAAGAATATTGTATCACTGTATATACACAGAATCATTTAAGTGTTAATGTTTATAATTTAGGTTTAGCTCATCTGTCTGAAAGCATTCTTAAATAAAGACATTTTTTGAAAATCTTTTTGTATTCATGTTATACTGCTGCACATCTGTGGTGGATGCTGACACGAGTATCAGACCAAACAAAAATATTGTTTAGGTAATCTCATCAGTATTTATTAATTCAATGTTAACATTTATAAGTTCTTTGCCTTGGAAACAATGATGGACTATCTTCATCACACAGCATCAGCAGATATCGTCATCACACACTATCTGTGTGATGAAGATATCTGCCCATGCTCTTAAAAATGTATTTATTTGTTGTTCTGGACCTTTCGATTATCTTTATCAGACTCCATCTGTACATAATAATCATGTGATATGATTGAAAGCTCCAGGACACCTAATAAATGAACCTTCAGGTGAAAATTGTTTTGTTAAGTCTTGTTTCCAACGTCAATAGTGTTGAAACTCATTTTTTAAGCCAACATTTAAGCCAACATTTAAGCCAACACTTAAATCCTTTAAGTGTTCAGAAAAAAGGAACTTTCCATGACAACTGGACTCCATCTGCTGATGAAGATGATGCGATATGATTGAAAGCTCAAGTACAGCTAATAAATGTCAGTGTAAAGTTTGTTTGTGAACAAATGGCCTTTAATGTAAATTAAATGTCTTGTGCTTTAGTGTGTTTTTAACTTTCTACAATCTTTTTTAACTTTTCGTGTATAGTAAAGTATCTTTGAGTATCGTGAAAAGCCCTTTATACACGAAATGTATTATTATTATAAAGCTCAGCAATTAAAGAGAAGTCTTAACAAATTACACATTTAAAAGTACACATCTTTGTGTTTAACACTCATTAGGTAATGTGTCCCTCTGTTGACTATTTGTTTTAATTGAAAACTAAGGGAAACCAGCCCCATGCTGTGCCTCCACCACCTTTGAAGTTCAACAGATTTCTCCTTTCTGTCGAGCTTCAGTAAGACCATTAGTCTCATTTTTCCATCAGCTAATAAAAGTTAATGTTGACATGCTCGTTTTTCTGACACCTCTGGGGTGTCTCCCTGTGTGAATGTTCTTACGCATGTGGTGCCTCTACGTACCGTATTCTTACCTAATGTTAGTTTATTACGACAACAGAGTGCCAGTAATAACTGACAGTATGGCTCATTGGTGGGGCCTGTGTTTATAGATGTGTTTTTATAACCTCTGCTAACCTCTTTTGGATGTTAACCCCTATGGATGGGCGCTCTTTGATGTCTGGCCTGTGATGACGCATTTTCCACCCTTTTGCAGTCAGAGGCGATGATCTCACATCTGACTGCGCATCCCTCTGCGAGGGAGGAAGCAGAGACCCCTAACTCATTTACTCCTTGCCCTAAGTGCAACTTTAATGTCCATGTTCAAGTTTTACCATACGTTTTGGGCCTTGTGCCCATATATTATACAACCAGACCTTCATACAGTTTGCTAAATAAACATAATGAGCCCAAAGCGTTGCTTATTTTTTGCTGCAGAAATGTTGTTTCTTGCAGCTTTTTCTTGGACCTTACATGTACAATCTTTGGAAAAAGTTACAAAAATGGGCTGACAAGTTTTAACCACGCAATGGTTTAACAGGATAGCACCCTTATGTCTGTCAAATACAAGGCTACAGACAGCAGCTGGTTAACTCAGCTTAGCAGAAAGACTGGAAATTGCTTGTCTGGCTCTGTCCGAAGATAACGAAATCTTCCTACCAATACCAGAAATAGCCTCACGGATACCCTCCATAAAAGCAACCACAAATTGTTGTTTTTAAACTTCAGTTTTTGTATGGACTAAACAAACAAGATATATATACGAGATGTTAATTAGTGAGGTTTGGAGGTGCCGGTAGGCAGATTTTGTTACCTTCAGACAGAGCCAGGCTAGCTGTTTCCCCCTGTCTCCAGTCTGTATGCTAAACTACGCTAACCGGCTGGTGGCAGCTTTAACAGTGTTATCGATCTTCTCCTCTCTCAGCAAGAAAGCAAATAAGCGTATTTCCCAAAAATATAAAAAAATCATTCCTTCAAACAAGCAACAGGGATGCTGTGTCCTCCAGCCAGGCCACAATGGTGTTGTGTTGGGCCTTCTCATGCCACCCACAGTAGTGAGCGTTTTACTAATATTGACTACTGATTGAGTCTTACAGTCAGATAGGATGGATTGTACATACAGAATCAAAAACATGTAGTACTTTAATATGTGGTACCTTTTGAGCAGACTAATCCACTGTTTGCACTGTGTAGATATCACCAAGTAGATGAAAGTACCAAGTAGTAACCTCTGGTGCCACACATCTGTTCCTTCTTTTGTCATGGCTTTGCCTGTGTTGAATTACCGCCCATTTTATTTTAGCAGTTCTCTTAATTTTCTATCTCAATAAAGTTACTCAATGCAACCACACAAAAGCTCTGCTTTTGTTTCTGTCTGCTGTTAAAAGTAAATTTGAGCTGTTTTTAGTCTGTGGAGAACACAGGCATTGGAAATAATTCCTCCAATTTAAGTAAATTGCCCTTTGAAATTTCTGTTGTTGGTTTGCACTTAATTAGTCTTGATTTGGTGGGCAGGGCTCAATTGTGCTGCGTGCAGAGCTGGTTTTTATGAGACCAGCTTTGGGACACAGCTCTGCTGTGGTGGCCTTATCCAGAAACAGGCTTATGTTGGCAGCGCTCTGCACCAGGAAAGGCAGGTACTGAAGCACAAAATCATGTTTCCAGAGCCTGATGTCACCAATTTTCACATGGTGCACCGAGTGGTTGTCATTAGGCACACTAAGAATCATTTATCACGCAGAACCTCTAAAATGCATGGAAAACATTTTCAGTGTTCAAAATCAAACACTTTGCATCTGCAACCAAGCCTACAATTTTGCATGCATATTTCACATTTTGAATTGACATTCAACCGCTTTCGCTTATCTCACTGTTCCAAGCAGAGAGAAGCACCACTAAATCAGGCCATCTGTTTTTCCTAAAAAGAAATGCTGTACCATAGTGGTTTTCTACGGCCTGTTCATTGTCGAGCTCATAGTGCTATTATAAAACCTAAAGTCTGTTTTTTTGTAATATGACAAGTTCTCTTTGGTCAACAAAGGCAATCACCTTTTCAGGATGCACAGGCTCAATCTTTGTGATTTTTCCCAAATGTTTCCCTCATAAATGCATACTCACGACATGCAGGTCACATATAAGATAAAGCCTGAATCTGTGGGAAGACATTAGTGTAATTTGTACACTGCGTGAGTATGACTAACTTATTAAATACCCTTTAGGACAGATTGAGGCAGAAAGCTCCAGAGCCTTTGGCTGATTGAACTCACCGTGTGCTGAGGATAAACAAACGTCACTGTCACACTTCAACACAATCAGTCCAGTAATGTTGTCACCGCAGTCACCTCGGAGACTGATCCCCAGTAAGTTGTTTGCAGGAAGTGATTCACTTGTTCCCGCTTGTCTGTCTTGTGTCAATCTGACAGTTTGAACCAACAGAGCCTGCTCACTGCCTGTTATTCTTTTATTATCAGCCTCGAGTTATCGTGGTGAAGTCGTTTATAGAGCACCTGCCATTGCCTCATGAGACCTTCTGGTCATATTTTCTCTCTATTACATTATCATAGCTGCTTTGTCCTAACTATGCAGACCTCACCAAATATTAGCAGTTTATTGGTTTACAAGGTAAAAGGAGAGTACCAAATGATCCCAATGACATGTAACCATCAATCTAACCTCTCATTTCCCAGCAGCATACTTTGAATTGCATCTGGTTGAAATAATAATAATAATAATAATAATGATAATGATAATAATGCAATTTAAAACTATTGTCATTTTCTTGTGGTGGAGGACTTTGCGTGCCACCATGATTATGGAAGCTGTGTTGTCAATAGCTCCTGGTAGGGTCTCCCAAAACAAACTGGTCTCAGGTGAGGGGTCACACTAAGTGCGATTCAAAGACCTACATCGTTTTTTGGAGGGAGTGACTGTGCCAGATCAGGGAAACCAGGTCCAGTTCCTGGAACCAGGCCTGGAAGAGGTCGTCACAGGCAAGCTAGCCGGGCCTGTATTTGTGTGGCCTAGTCGGTGGAGGGGTCTGGTTTGGTACCAGTTGAGAGGCAGGAGAAAGCAGGGGCCTTGGGGGAATGACCTCTGATTACAAAAACTGACTCTTGGGACATGGAATGCCACGTCTCTGGTAGGAAGTAGTGGGAGCTATTGCGAGGGCTAAAGCAGTGCCAACTAGGTATCCAATAATTTGGTTTACCAAAAAGGTATTTTTTGGATTTAATTTTTATTCACCCCTTTTTTAAAAAAAAAAAGGGCCTTAGAGGGAGACAACAGTGCCAACAACAGCGCCTTAAACCCGTAGGCCACCATGGCACCCCAACATCTCCTCTCAAACCAAACCAATTGTGTGTCGCAGTTCAAAGTATACAGCCTCCTTGGAGTCTCTGGGTGGGGGTCATGGAGAGGGCGCTGCCTAGGGACTCTATGGTTCTGCAGGAAGACTTGCCAGTGCATATTCATGCCTGTCACCAACTGTCCAAAACAAACATCTTAGGCCAAGATGATTGATGGCCAATGATGATTAAGTTTGAAGTCATCTTGTTTTTGGCTATAGTTGCTGTTGAGGTTAAGTTGGTGTGTCTGGTCATGTCCTGGGGTAATGTGGGCTGAGTGTGAAGCAGATGGAATGAGACTCAGTACCTCCAAGTGTCCAAGATGCTGCTGTGTTTTAGAGTCAATGAGGGCAAGACGGAGTGGTGTGATGCAGGCATTTTACTAATATCCACCTACGTATCAAAGCTCATTTATAGTCGTAAATTCAGGGATGGTATGCGGAGCTCAGACATCAAGAGGACGCTTGGAGTGAAACTGCTGCTCCCTCACATTGAAAGAAGCCAAGGAGGTGAGGCAGCATCCGAGCAGAGTGCCTCTTGAACGCCTCTCTGTGGAGGTGTTCTTGACATGCTTAATTGGAAAGAAACCCTGGAGCAGGCCTAGAATATGCTGATAGGGATTATGTATCCCACCTGGCCAGGGATATGACATTCAGAAAGCCTGATATGTGCAGAAAAACCTCAACACTTATATTAATTATGCATCACAATGTCTTTACAACTCTGAGATAAAATAATTTAAAATGCCATGCCATTTATTATTCTCATGCAACATCCTGAATGTCATCACATTGTGCCTTAGCAACTATTCTGCTTAGTCTGTCAGTTTCATCTACAGACTCTGGCATTAACTCTACTAAAATGTAAAGGCCACATTTGTTAAGCGTGTGTGTTTCTTTCCTTAAATTCATCTGCTTCTTTGTGTGTTTACTTAATTGCAGTTTGTGAAAGGGGCACTTTTTTACTGCTGGAAGCCTAGAGTCATAGTTGCCACTCATTAGCGACATTTCCATGGCACAACCATTGTCAGCTCCGAAGATCAAAAGATGCAGAAGAAATCAGAAAACTTGTGTTACAGGGGAAAGTGGGTGGCGATATAATGACTAAGGCCTTACTAGCCCTTACCCCGTCACAATAGTGGAAACCAGGCTGCAATTACCCAGCATGGGGGAGACAAAAGAGTTGGAAAATACATCACTCTTGTCACTTAATGTTCCATAGGAACATCAGCAAAATCCTGATCCTGAGGCCAACCGCTGCTTAAGAGTTCAAATCACATTTTTAAATGCTAACCAAGAAAATAGTTTTTTATGACATCAATCATTGTGGTGAAGCTTTAAATGATCTGTGAAAGAAATTAATATAGCTTCTCTGCATTTTTTGTGACCATTTGCAAAAAGTTTAATTGCCGAATGTGAGCATATCTACATGGAGCACAGAGGGCACCAGCTCTCTCTTTTGGAAAGTAGGAGTCACAAGCGTCACACTTTTTTTTGTTTTGTTTTAAGTTTCGCCTGCTGTAGATTATCATTCTGTCATCTACAGCTGATATAATAGCATAACAAAACAATCTGTAGATATTCAGGGACTGAGATATACACAGTATATGTACAGTATATGCATACTGTATATATACTGTGTATATCTAGAGGCTGTTTTTTTTTAATTAAACTTATTGAACCTACACACTTACAAGGGACAAAGAACATAGTCGAGCATAATGAAAGACAAAGCCAGTGGATGGAGGGAAGTGGCATTAAATACCACCTCTGCATTTAGTCCTTGATATCCAGATTCCAACATTTTATATTCGTGATGTTTAGCACATTTTAGCCATTTTGGGAGGCAATCATAATTGTTAAACAGAAAGGAGCTGTAGTGTTAAATCCCTTTAACGTTTAAGGGAAGTGAAGGCAAAACTACAGCTTCTGATTATGTGATCTCATTGCTCTGCCCATGTTAAACAATAGCGAGAGCAGCACATGCCAACATTAGCTCAGCTGTTGACGGTATGTGCCCCCTTGGAGATTATTCAGTCCAACATTGTCTCCATTGGGCTGAGAGTCAAGACGCCCAAAGACTCAGTGCTGCCTCTCCCATCAATGCTCAGCTTGTTTGAGCAAATAATCACTCCAGTAGCCAGCAGCCCTCTGGGGACAGACTGAACAATCCAACAGCCTGGGAGGGAATTGACTCCGATTTTCCCCTAAGCCGGCTCATCAGTTATTCTTATGTAATTGCAGATGGGGATCTGATGGGTGTGTCAGAAGAGTTGCATCACTGTCACCGTGTCTGTGTGTGTGGGTGTTCATGCTGATTGCAACGAGAGGGACCCACACCCTGTCAGAATTTGGCAAATGGATGTCTTTTACATCACTTTTCACTGAGAAATGTATCATGTAATATTGAAAAATAGATATATAATAATTAAGATGTGTAGCCGGTTTTAGCTGCACACTTGATAGCAATGAGTCTTTCAAATGTGCAGGTGTAATCAGGTGAGTCAGTTAAAATCAATTCCAAACACAGAATGCTTTTTCCTATTTTGTCCAGCAGATGGTGCTTTTTAAAACAAGTGGCTGCCTCTGCATGTGGACTCGGTGGCCAGCCTCTAACCCTCCTTGCTGCTTGCCCCTGGGTTCCTTATAACAGTGAATATTAACCTGAGGTTATAGACAAGGGGGCTGTAAAATAGCTGACATCAGTGCTCAGCAACTTCCAGCATGTTGTAATGGCCACTCTCGATCCTGTTAGCTTCTGGTTGCACAGCATTACGTAGTGCTTGATGAAGCTTTAATGCTAATGTCTTTGTCATATAAACACATTCTGGGTTCAGGGAATGAGGTAGTCGCTGAGTGACTTAATTGGAAGGGCGCATGTGTGTGAGAGCCTTGTTTTGCCTGTGTGTCTGAGAGCGATAGTTTTTACAGGTCTGTGCTGTGTTGGCCGGGACACCACGATTTATTTCTCACAAGCATGATCTTTGGATTCTCTGAGTCAGTGAAGGCTGAGGGATTGTGAAGCTCGCCACTCTGCTTGTCTGTACATTATAAAGGAATGCTACGGATGACCGAAAGGACTGCTCACATAACATACATCTGCCATTACATAACCAGGTTAGCTGCATTGTGTTAACAAGACAAATGACAGTCTGATTGCACGGCACTTTCCCAAACTCCGAAGGACCGAGATGGAAATTTTCTTCTTCAGGAAGCAACAGAAAGGGAAAGAGCAAAAACAGGGCTCCCTGAAAGTGTTTGGACTGTAAATCCGGGCTGCAAGGGGCAGCCACACATCTTTGTGATTAGGTAAACCTCAGAAGCCTTTCATGTGAGCAATCTGTAAAACCTCAGTGGGCACATCCTGTGCGGTATGCAGCTCAATCAAAGGCAATGTGTCCTGCTCAGCCTCTTATTAAATACACTCGATTAAGACTTATTTCCTGCAGCTATGCAGCGAAGTTGTGCAGGAGTGCCATGTAGCTTCGGATAGACATGTTTTTATAGTTGTTTGTGAGGAGGTAAAATGCCTTTTGTGGACACAAGTGAGTACTTGGGAGTGTTTGTGTATATTTGGAAAATCTTCTTAGCTAAAGTGAACATGTTGCTCTGAAATATTTTCCAACATCTGCCGCCCATCAGGATGTCTGCTTTCTGAGCCACTGCTGCATTCCTGAGCCGCTCCCTCTACCTGGATCAAAAAAGAAACCCTTCCCTGTCGTTGCCCCTGAGCTCTGCTCTCCCTACCCCAGTTCAAACTGTACTGTAGGTATTTGTACCAGGTGCAAGCATCTGCCACCAGACCCTGTGTCTCAAAAAGAAAGAAATAACACATAATCCTTGTCAGACTGATACTTGCTGTGTTCCTTGATTACACATTTCATATTGCACGGGTCTCATGTACATTGGGCTCATAAAACTTACAGGCTTAAAGCATACGGGACCAATCTGAGCTCAGCACCAGAGCGGGAGTCAAGTGGTGTTTGTGACAGAAGCAACACTGTTTCAGTAGCTGGAAAACTGAAGTTGAAGTTTCTATGACCACAGAAGCAACTATGTTAGCCCTGTTTCCTGTCCTTCCCCTGTTTCTACCTCATAATAGTATTTCTTAATGCCTGTTAAACTGAAACCTGGAAGGGAGACTTAAGCCCTCCCTACCTCGCAGGGCTGTTTACAACTGTTTAGCAGACCCCTGCAGTTTAAGAGCCAACAGAGGCCAATGCAACTAATTCACTTTTAAAGGCAACTGCTAATGAATTAGGTCAATTTGGTAATGCTATTCCGCTGTGTGAAAAAAAGCTTCCCCGGGAATGCATTCTTTGTATACAGCCCATTGTATACAATAATAGTCATTGTCCTTCTTGCATGGTGTCTAATCCCTGCCCATTCAGAGCAGCACTTAAGATTCTTGGCATACTCCCATACTCATTGCTACTCGTGGACTTAATCTTTTTTTCCCCCCTCTCAGAATCAGTCAAGTGTATGGCTTAGCCAGATCAAATGAAAGCAAGCTAGCTTGCTGCAGAATGGCATTCCAAAGCACAGAAAGTCAGGAGAGAGAGCCTCCAAGGTTGTGTTATATAAGAACAGACTGACCCTGCTCAGTGTCTGTCTGAGAATCTGTTGGGTCTACAGAATGATATAACAGGAGGATTTTCTCTGGAAATAGTGACTTTAAATATCCTCCCCCCNCCCCCCCCCCCGCCCCGTGCATGTGAACATTGTACTCTGTTTGTACCGTCCTACAGTGTAGTTTGAACAGACTGAACTCAGGCAGTGTCATATTTCATAAATAAATCAGTTTTATTTGTAGCATATAAAATTAAATCATTTTACAATTTATTCCAGTATGACACATAATATCCAAATAAAGTAGCTACATTTTTTGATAAATAATATTAATAACAATAATAAAAACATTCATTCATCCTTTGACATGTTTCGCTTTGTCTTTTTTCATGAAGGGAGTTCAATAGCTGCCACAAAACATGAACAATAATGCCCACGTCAGGAAGGAATGAAACCGCACACTTGTTAAACAAGTCCAGAGGTTACATTTCGGTGTCTTGTTCTTAAGATACAGGATGGTATGCTAATTGAAGTTGCGCGTGTGCATATCTACATATACACACACAAGTCTACAGTCTGTGTCATGTCTGATGTAAAGGATCAAAATATACACAGTGAATTGATATCAGCGACTAACATAAATGTACAAATATTAATTACATCTTGCTCCATAACGAAGCTACTTCGGATGCTCCATTAATATGAAGCAGTTCTTAGTTAAGAATGCTGATGTAGTCACAGCAAACAGTGCACTTCATTGAGTCCTCATGATGTAAGCCCACAATTCCTTGGGAATCTAGTTACAACAAGAAGCTGGTAGTTGATTGGTAGTCTATTTACACCCCTGCATTCATCTGGACTGCCATTGGCTGCCAGTACTGCTGGTGATCTCTTTCTCTTGCTGAGGGGTTTTGGACGTTCGTCACCGATCAGTCTCTGAACTTGTGGATGTCGTTGGAGAGGCGGTAGAAGGGGTAGGAGGCTTCGTTGGTGTGGGGGCAGTTGTAGGTGCACTTGCAGGACTCGATCATCATGATGTTCTTGTTGAAGGTCTCGCCGTCCTCGCAGCGGAACTTGACGCGAATGGTTCTGGTGTCGTGGGGGCTGCAGCAGCGGCCGTCCACGCAGGCTCCGCAGTACTTGGGCCTGTACTTCTTCAGGCTGGAGCAGCCGGCGTAGGTGAACTTCACTGGCTGGCTGGACTTCTTGGTTCTGCTGCACTTCTTTCCTTTCTGCAGGGGGATAAACAAGAAGGAGATGGAGATTAGTCGTGCGCTCAGACCCAGAAGTGATGCGTTTTCTGTGTTATGTCATGCTTCCATCACATTCAGTCATGGTGGCTCAAGCTTACCTTCAGACTGGAGTAAGGTGACTGGGTGCATGGCCGCACTTCACAGATTCGTGTCTCTTTGACCAGCTTGCACTCGCTGTTGTTGTTGGTGACTCTGGTGGAGATGCCTGTTCCACAGCTCTTGGAGCACTGGGACCAGGGTGTGGTTTGGACGATGCACTTCTGGCTGTCGAACATGTGGACTTCAGGCTGCGGTCTGAATGCTGTGATTAAAAGAAGAAATAACGTCAGCATCTTAGCATTCTACATATTTAAAGATCTTCTATCCAGAAAAAAAAACACATCATTTCCAGGATGAAAGACAGCTTCCTTACCAGGTAGAGACTTGAGTCCTCCCTTGACAATAGCAATGAGCTCATTTCTGTTGGTGAGGTCTCTTTCCAACTCATCAGTGAGCGTGTCTTTGCCAAAGATCCTCTCCAGGATGTCTGTCTGCTTGCCATCATCACACACCCACTCTTCGCAGCACTGGCCTGCTACCTTGACCAGTCTGGGGTTGGCACAACCCAGGTTTGGCAGGGAGAGCTCCTGCGGGCACAGTGGAACGCATCCCACAGCACCATCGATGCATGTGCACTGGTGTTTACAGTTGGGCTGGAAGCTCTCTCCGTTCTGGTAGATCCTGCTGTTGTACTCGCAAGGTCTGCCCTCTGACTTGGCTGCAGCGGGAGGAAAAACAGGAGGAAAGGAATGTTATTCTTTCCTGCTCTGCTCAGAGACGTCTGCTGAAGACATCACATGGCTGCCAGGTAAGGATCAGTTAAACTGTGAAATTCTTCAGGCTGCCTGAGGAGTCTCTCTCCCTCCACAGTGGGCTGTCTGTACTTTGAGGTTTAGTCTAAGTTTCCTTCCATCTGCATTCCACAGTGCTGAAATCACACAGGTTCCCATACTCCTGAATTAAGCCCCCTTATTTAAAGGAAAACAACTTCAGACTAACTCAAAAGCATGCACATCTGGAGCTGGATGGTCTTTATACATACCTCGGCAGATGCCACGAGTGGTAGCAGCAGCAAAGCTGGCCCCAAAGTTACACTCCAGCCCTTTAGTGTGGTCACAAGGTTCGGTCAGGCTGCAGTCCTCGTTCAGCTGCCTGGCGCAAACTTTGCAGCAGCCGCAGCCGTCCAGGACGACGCTCACTCCGGGTGCGCACTTGGGCATCTCCAGCGGGCACTCACACACGGAGGGGCAGGAGGAGGAGGGGGAGGAGAGGACCTGTACAGCCAACAAATAAATCCTCTATTAAAGACTGAAACTTCTGAAGTCACACCACTCAGAATATCCCCAAACTATAGACAACCTCTCAGCATTTCACTCCGTGAAAAGAAACCTTTGCTTATTTCCCTCTCCTTAGGCTAAATACAGACAATTCTAACATTTCTCTTTCAGATTGAATCAGAGAAGTAACTCACCAAGTTGAGGCTTCCAAGGAAGGTAACGACAACAGCAAGCATCAGCATCTTGGATAAATTTTCTTCTGCGTGTTCAAGAGGAATCCTGTTCCCAGTTGTATGAAAAGTAGGTATAGTTTGTCTTCGGAGGAGTCCTTAGGTATTCCCTCACTCAGTCGTCTGTCTCTCTTGATGTGTTTGCTGGTAGTCTCTAGTGTTAGAGGCTCCTTTAGAGTAGATGAAGCTCTCGGTAAAGCGGTTGCAGTCTGCTGAGGTCCGGCCACCTCCGGACTTTTATACCGTAGTGGGAAGCTGACGTCGTTCCTGGGCTGCCTGCTGAACTGTTCCCAAACTATGCCAGGAATGTTTCTCGGCGCATTTTCCATCCAAGACCTAAGCTCCACCCTGTCTAAACCTCTTCTCTTTTTTCTTTCTCAAATGGATTTTTCCCCCCTGGATCCCATCTGAACACACTTTTCCGTCTCACATTTTTCCCTTCTTGTTTATCCCCCCTTTCATTTTCTTATTTTCTTCCTCTGCTCGCTTCTCACATCTATCAACTCAAGTTCAGCGGACTTTTCTGTGAAGAAGTGGAGTTTAGGTGCTTTATTGTCACTTCTTTTCTGTGACTAGATAACC
>NTHP01000259.1:479670-498716 GCA_003416845.1 Oplegnathus fasciatus | reverse complement strand
CCCCAATTTTCACTTTATACACAAATGAGTGAAATAGAGCATTTGATATTTCATAACTTCTTGGTTTCAGTGCGTCAGTTGACAGGTTCTAAGTTTTAAAAGTGCCTTTTACTGTTATCCTGTGACCTACAATATAATAAAAACATGTCAGAGAATATCCTAAAGTAATATCATAAGATCATAAGGTGGAGCAAAGTATTATAAGGTTACTATAAAGTTATTTCAGTGTCAGTCATACAGTGTCCCCGTACGAATATGAGACTACTTGTCATTTCTGTGTCAGCCATGCTTTTGCTGATTAAAGCAATTTGTTGAACACACTTTTATGGCATGTTGCAGTGGCCACGTTTAAAATAGCTGTAGGTTTTTGCCGGTGAATCTAAAGGTGTGGGCTGAAATACGTTTAACAGCGTCTATTTCTGGCTTTCCAGTGCCTTTATTCAGAGGAGCTAAGCGTTTCCAGATGCGCACCAGAGCTCAGACGTAACAATATTGCCATATTTGGTATGGCAGTAGCCTACATTATTAACATATTTCTCTGCCTTTGGCCAGCAGACCACAAAGCATTCCTGACAGCTTAAAGGCTTGTTAAATATGTTCTTCATGCAGGGAAATTCCTTTGCATTCATTCCTTGAGGCAATTTGACTTTTCACGCAATCTGTCCATCACGTTTCGGGGTGGGGGGTGTTGGGGGGAGTGGGTCCCGTTGTAGGTGAAGTGATCCAATTTTCCACAAGAGATGTTGTGGTATTGGTGGGGGGAGACAAATACTTGGTCTTTGTCTCTAACTTTTTTACATCAGGGTCTCAATAAGTCCCTTCCACCGACGTTTTCAAATGATTCCGATTGATGAAAACGTTCACCAGATGGGAACGAAGTGCGTAAAAGACGCAACATAAAACCATTAGTATTGCCATGAACGGCTGGCAGAGGACATTTTGCATGAGGGCAGAGTGTTTATTTGTGTTTATAGGGATCGGACATTTCACTTCTCTCTCCCCTGTAACCTCACGTGTAGTTTGAACATGACGATATACTGAGACAGCAGCAGTGAACGAGACGGCTGGAGAACCTCTCCGGTGAGTTTGCTTCTTTTGTTTCTCACTTTATTCTGCGGACTTTGATGAGTTATGAATCAGCCTTTACCTGCTAAACCCTGAATCCTCATCGCACTCCCGTTATATGAATATGAGTGAGTCACGGCAGCTAAAATAGATTCTTTAAAGATCTTATTTATTCAGAAAAAGTTTAAAAAAAAACAAAAAAAACTCCGGATAGTGGATTTTTGCGGGTCGCTCCGTACCCGATGTGGACAGGTTGACTTTGAACACTGAAGCTTTTTTAATCTTAAAGTAGTCTAGACTGTAGATGTCTCCATGCAGGCGGACTGTCTGGGCTCAGGTTGTGGATGATGTGTTTTTAATTTAAAGAATGACAAATGTCAGTAATAACTCCACACTTCTAATATGATATTCATATGATTACATTGCGAACGGATACAGCCTGTGTCTTTGGGAGTATTTGGGCTGGAGGTGTGTGCAGCCTACTTGGATAGGGGGTGTGTCTGTGCGAGCACATGTGCAGTGCTTTCTTGTGTGTATTTCCAAGTTGTGTTATGCTCATGTTTGTGTGTGTATGTGTGTGTGTGTGTGTGTGTGTGTGTGTCCATTTGCCTATGCAAAGGTCAAATGTAAGATTTTAAAGGGGCACTCCATTGATTTTACACATCAGCATCAGTTTACTCATCATGGCGAGTACAACTCCGCCTGCGGAAACAGCTGTAAAATATGTTCTGTGGCTCTGGAGGGAGCTTTACAAAGTTTAAAAAGATGCGTCACAAACTGTGTCCATGGAGTTTGAAAGACATGGGCATCGATGGTTTAACAAAAACACTCTATTGGTTGCATTATGGGAAATGTAGGATCCTGTATTTTTGGAGTTTGACCCATACAAGACACCAAAAGTTAGAATATCCCTTTAATGCTTCTGAGTTGCTTGGACAGCAGGTCTTAGGTCATGTTTTTGTCCTCTGCTTTGTTGACCTAAACTCTCTCGAGTGTGTATGTGCATGCTGTATGTGAGTCTACATGCGTGCGTATGGCTGCATGTGTGCATCCGCCCATGTGTTACGGCGATAGGAAACAGTGTTGTCATTGTACGTCAATGGAGAATAACACGCAGTAATCTTCGTTCCTTAATTACCCATTCAGTTCAGGAAATATTCCAAAAGCTGGACATGCGTCTCCGTGCTGCAATTGCCCTGGCATAATAGTTTCCACTGAGGCTGTCTTGAGAACTCCCATCACACACACACATACACGCTGCTTTGCCCCTCAGAAATGAGGAGGGGGTCTCTCTCCTTCACAGAAATTATCTCTGGATTATGCTTACAGCTCTGCAGCATGGTTATCTGAGCAGCAGCTCTACAGCCTCCAGCTGGGATGCTTAAGTGATTTCACTGTTCACCAAAGTTTTGAGAGATTGTGTGTTTGTGTTGTGGCTCCATGTAATGGAAACCCATTGTCAGATCCCACCAGGAGCACTCGCAGTTGAAGAGGCAAGCGGCCCTCAGATTTGGTTCTCAGGAAGTCTGTGGCGAGCAGCCCTCAGCCTCCCCATTTCTGTCTAAGTGACGGATGGAACAGAACAGGACAGCCCGGCGTGTTTAAACAACAGATTCCATTGTAGTATATTCAAGATAAATGTCATAACTGGTATGCAGTGTGTACTAGCAACACTTCCTTTCTCTGTCAGCTCATGGAGCAGCAGGAAGTCTGCTGAGTTATGGGTCATTTTCGTGTGAACAGGGGCAGATAGGAGGCCAACGATTAAAATAGAGTCAAATTCTGCAGAAATATGAATCTGAAAGGGCTTTGGGAAAGCAGAACTCTCTAGAACACAGATCCACATCCTTTTCACTGGATTTGCTTATGTGACTTTTGTTTCACTGATTCTTTAAAAGGGAAAAAAGGTGCAGTCCAGGTTTGATCGATGTGTTCGGCCATTTTGTCTTTGTTATCTTGACATAATTAAATGAAAAGGCCTTGAGGGATGATGGCTTTTTCATTATCTTGTGGTTTCTTCATATCCTGTACTGTGTAATTTCTTCCTCCAACATTATTTTGGGGACGTTTATGCTTAAATCTGCAGAGTGCACATTTTTATTTGAAACAGTTCCAAATAATTGTGACATGTTGTGCCAGCAGTCCACCTCTGTCTGTGATCTTGTGCGCACAGCCAGTTCATGGTTATAGCATATCTCCTGTTTGTGTCTTTAGTGATGTTTGGGATATTTTTGACATATGCTTTCACTGTGAGTCTGTTAAATAAGATTGTAGCTAGCTCTGAGCTGGGATATGGCTAACAAGATGAAGCTCGGTGTTTTTTGCGTACTTGTGCAGCAAAATGTGTCCAAAAATTTGTGCAGCAACGCTAACATCTGCTACAATGTCACATTTCAGGAAGGTGCCGTAAAGAACATAGTCTATTTAACATACCACTGCCAAGAAAGAAGTTACAAGTTAGAACTAGTAGTTCCTGTGCGAGCAAATGTATTTGTGTGTTGACAAAAACAAGAAAATAATATTCCACATTTTGCATTCTTAGCTTACCATCTTCATCATCTTCAAAACACTCACTGCAGAATTACACTAGAGTAATCTAGTAAAGTATTACACTAGAGTAATCTAGTGTAATACATTGGGTACTTATTGGGTACAAATAAGTATCCAATGTCAAGGGTACAACAGCTGTACCTTAGGAAGGGACTGCCCCAGTGACAAGCTGTTGTACCCCTAAAAGTCCAAATTTAGCACATTATTTCTGACAGTATGTAACTGTGTGGAAACACGTCTGCCATTTCTAAATTAATTATAGTAAAGACACGTTCTCTCCCTGATACTGTGAGACAATATCATCAATCTGTGAAGCTCAGTGCATTCCAGGACTTATTGAGTGATAAAGTGTTGTAATTATCTTTTTTGGTATGGCCAGTTTCCCTCCACCTGCCTTATCTAGTCTTATTCTAGTTACTTCCTATATAAATACAGTGCTTTAAGGATAATGATAGAGAAATTTTTTATTTTCTTATTGTCAGCAAAGCCCATGAAAAGATCAAAACCAACAACTTTAAATCCGTCTCTCAATACTTGATTTCAGTTCATTTGTGAAAAGGGCTCAGTCGTTTAGTACTTTACTTTGTCGGGAACTATTTTCAGATGCTGATTTATACACATTTGGTGTACTACAGCAGCAGAATATTGTATGATGTTAAAAAGAACCTACCTATCCACAGTATCTATAGTACCTATCATCCTGTTTGTTTGTGATTTAACTATAAGGCATTTCCCAGAATGCCATTCAACTGCTACAAGGTCCTTTAAATGTTGCTTTTACAATAAATACAATCCTTTCCATCTCAAAACATCAATTTTATCATTTCATCTCTTTATTTTCTGTGGTAATTAGGTTCATAAATGTGTCTGACTGCTTCGAGTTAAATATGCTCTGAGCACCTGTGTAATCATGCATGTCTGTGTCACTTTAGACGTCTAGGATCTCATCACGACTCCAGTCATACCAGACAAATAAGAGGTGCATGCGTTTGGTGCCGCTTCATCCGCAGCTGGAGGACCGTGTCTGCTTTCACTCATTTCTTTTATAGCTGCACAATGTACCAGCCAGGTGTGTCTGAAGTATGAGGGCTTTCCTTCATCTAACCCAAATTCCTCAGCATGGAGAGAAAAAGAGAAAGAGAGGGTCTTTTCTTGGGCCACGTCCATCCGTGATGAGGAATGGATGGAAAAAAGAAAAAAGAACAAGAAGTCTGGGTGGGGGCAGGTGTTAGTGTTGGGTGGAGGGTGGTGGTTGGTGATCCTGGCTGGAGTGGAAAAAGGAATGTGGGGCTCCTGGAATGTCCTGGAATGTTTAGAGCAGTCGGGGATAATTGAGTGAATTTGGAACAAGAAAAGACAAACCGAGGTCCCGCGGTGGAAGAATGTGCTTCTGGGACGTCTGAAGAAACATTCCATCCATTCAGACAGCTTCACCGGGCCCAGAACCTTCCTTAGATGGCACCATAGGGAATATACCCCCTCCCTTCCTCCTACCATACACACACACACACACACACACACACACACACTTACTAACACCGCTCTTCCTTTCACACTCTTCTCCCACTGCAGGACGAGCAGAGATCCTCCTTAATATATATTCTTTGCCCTTGAAGTTTCTGTACATTGTCTCGTAAAGTCTGCCAAGAGCGAAGCAGTTACACATGTCTGCAAATTCTCAGGTTCAAGAATACTATCTACAGTCTTTATGTCCTTAACTTTATGTACATCCAGATATGATAGCATTTGCAGTGAAGGTCATCCATTTCTTTCCATCCATTTTTTCCCGATGATAAATGTTTTTCCATTACAAATATATCATTTACTATGTCAACTCATTGTTTAAGTCTAGGAGGTTCTGACAGATTTAGTTGTTGCCTTTTTGCAGGCAACCAGTAAAAGTCAACATAGAGACAGGTCGCTTCTTAGTACTACTTCTTCTATCATCACTCCGAGATACAACCTAAAATATGACCTAAAATGTCATATACTCTCCCAAAATATGATGATCTTTCCAGAGGATGTGAGAATGATTGGCATCCATGTGCCAACACAACCGCTAACGCTGCTGTTGAGTATTAAATAGTTTATTTTTTAAATTATATTGTCGTCTCATATTCTTAGCAAAAGATTTATTTTGTTCTTGATATCACTCATCTTAACGCACAGTAGGCTATCTAGAGAGCATCATATGTGAATCTCAGTATTGGAGGAATATTACAGCAGTCCACATACAGACGTCACTATGTGGACAGAAACACTGATGTTTACAGTCACTGTTGGTTCTAGGAATCGATTATTAGTATTTTTTGATTAATTGACTACAAAAATGACAGAAAATGAAAACAATGCTCATCACAGCTTCCTAAAGCCCAATGTGATGTCTTCAGATTGCCTGTTTTGGTCCAACCAACAGTCCAAAACCCAAAGATTTTCAGCTCACTTGTCACATAAGACAAAGAAAAGCAGTGAATCGTCAAAACTGAGAAGCTGGAACAAGATTTTGCATTTTTGCTTGAAAAATGACTCAAATGATGAATCAATGATCAAAATAGTTGCAGGTTAATTATGTTGATCTGCTAATCCTTTCAGGTCTAATTGATTCCTAAAATATCCCTATACAGTAACTACATGGAGAAATAATATGGAATGTGTGATCATATATGGAGAAATAATTGAATATTCTGTTGAGCTTTTCTGCCTTAAAGAGACTTTTAAAGCATGACCGAGTTTGACTTGCAGGCTCTGCTTCGCTGATCCAGACTGAAGCGGATTGAGCCGTAGGTTCAGTGTGTTTCGGACTGTCACTTGTTGGGCTGCACGCCTCGCTGACGGCTGACAGACTCGTAGGCTACACGTGATGGTCGGTTCGCGTCACCGAAGCGCCGTCGCTCGCCTGGAGACTGGAGCGAGGCTGACTGACACTGTGTAGCAGGCTACTGTAAATAAAGAATTAAAAACCAACAAACTAACAGGGAACAAATAAGCAAGCCAGGCAGCATCGGGTCAACTGATAGCAGTTTCTCTCATTCATTCGCTGAGTTGTCTGTTAGGGTGTTTTTCAGTCCTTTTTTTTTTCCAGATTTGAGCGTGCCAAGTAACTGGGAAGCAAAACATGGCTGGTTTAATGGCAGGTTTTGGTCATTACACCCACGCCGTCGTCCGGGGAGTCCCCGCGTCCCTGGCCAAAGAAGCGCTCCGGACCAGCCAGTCGGAGGTGGACCTGGCCAAGGCGCAGAGGGAGCACGAGGCGTACGTCGAGGTCCTGAGGACGAGGCTCGGGCTGGAGGTGGTCGAGCTCCCCGCGGACGAGTCGCTCCCGGACTGCGTGTTCGTGGAGGACGCGGCCGTGGTGTGCGGTGACACGGCGCTCATCACCAGACCCGGGGCAGAGAGCAGGAGGAGAGAGGTAGGGAAGTGTCCAGCATATGTTCGATACGCCGAAAATAATAATAAAAAAAANNCCGCCCCCCCCTTCGGTCGCCTGTTGTGCTCAGTTAGCATGCAATTAATAGTCTGCAGGTATGCACGCTGGTGATAAATACTGAGGGGCTGATCCATGTGACAGTCTGTAGTGATTATTAAACAAACAAAAATCATGTTACTTATAAAAGCAGAAACTCCCCCTCGAAGTCTTTGTTTATACTTGACACAATTAACGCTCACTCTAGCTGTGTCATGCCAAATCAAATCTGCAGAAAATGTGTGAAACTTTAAGTTTTCGGAGGGTTTACTCTGCACGAGGCCTGCATCTGTGAAAGCTGTGCATTTCACCAGCTGTGCCATATCGAGATCACATTTTTTACCATATTGTGCACCAGCCTATACAAAGGGATATGCTGATTAGGTGTGAGGCAACGCCCATCTGAAAGACAATGCTTTTTTATTTTTAATAGTATGTGCTTGTGCTGCACTATAGATTTTCTTATTAAGAGTTAAAAACAGTTTAGAAAAGATAGAATTTTTGCATGTTTATAGTCTATACAGTGCACTTTTCCTGATAATGTGTATATAGCCTATATATATTGTCAGTTGTCACCTCATCATGTATGTAGGTTGTCAATATAATTCATAGGGTACATTCAAAGCATCCTAGAAGGTCTTACTTCTAACTCTCACGGTGATTGGTTGATTAGAATCATGACAAGACAAGAAAACAGAAAATCTAGGCATGTATTTCAGGAGCGGAGAGGCTTTATGACTGAAATTAATGAATCAAAACGTTCTTAAGAAACAAAACAACAGTATGAGTGTACTGGTTGCCTAGTGAGGGTAGCTGCAATGTAGGGTAGCTGTGTGTGTGTGTGTGTGTGTGTGTGTGTGTGTGTGTGTGTGTGTGTGTGAATGACAATGAGGGAAACGGTAGGACGGCTTCTGTGAAAGCCCCTGTCATTTCACATCAGAGTCACTTTACTTGGCTCACTGGTGCTAATGGTCCCCAGCCTCACTGGCGGCGGGGATATTGATTGAAAAGCTCGGAGCTGCTACCTTCAGCCACCGCCACATTTCATTTATGCCGAACGCGGCGCGAGTTACATCTGCATGCACATGTGCGCACGCCATCATCGCTCTGCCAAAACCCTTCCTCACATTTAAATTGTGGAATTTTTCATATTTCAGCAGGAGATAGCAGCGGTTTGGTTTCTCGCCCGTATTGTGCTCATGGGAGATGTCAGCTGTGATGAATGAAAAAAACTGGCAAAGTCTGAGGTGCGAGAGCATAAATAATATGTTTGCAAAAGCAGGACTGTAAAAATCACAGATGGATTCCAATGAATGCGTGAACATTTATTGTCTCGCGCAGAATTATGTGAAGTGATTCAGCTGAATTGGCTACTTTTGTTCATAATGAGATGACATCCCCTTATTATTGTGTGAGTTAAAGTGTTGGCCTGCTGAATGCACTGTGAAAAATCAACAAAATCTCATTTTCATTTCATAAAACTGAGCATAAAAGACTTCCATGTTCCATGGTTGAGGTTATTTGGTAGTTTGGAGGTGAGTGAAAAGAGACGGTAATTCTGCTGTTAATAACGGTCATCGGTACTATGATCCACGTTTCTGAAGTGATTGTAGCTGCACACAGAGAAGAGTGCCTTTTTAAAGATTTAATCTAGTTTAACTGAAGAATAATGGCTGTAACCACACTCGCTGTGTCCATAACACATATTGAATGCAGTATAATGCATCATTATTTAGCATTATAGATATTAAAGCTATCAAACCTGAGATGTTGTTCCTTGTTCCTGGTGATGCAGGACGTACAATATGTGTTTTATAACATTTCAGTGTGGACTGTCTGAAAACTTTTCTTCAAACCCTTTATCCAGCCTGCTGTTTACAACAGCTGCCATGGCAACAGATATGGTGCAGCTGTCAGTAATACAGGGGCGTGTCTCTCACCAGTCAAATTGCTTGCCTGAACCTTCCTCATGTGTAACGTATCATAAAATAATTATAAAGCTTGTAATTTCATACTGTTATTGTAAGTTTAAAAATAGTGCGTACACTTATAGTGTGTGAGCGCTGCCTCATTATTCGTCTTCGAACAGATGGTGCTGTAATTATTAGGTCCATCTTTTTTGACTTGAGACATTCTGGAAAATGGGAAACAGCAGTTTTTAGTCTTTTTATCAGCCCTCATGAGAATAAATCATTTTGCCCGTGGAGGTGGAAGTGAGCTACAATTATGTGATCAATCACTTCCTGTAGTCGTGACAGGTGCTTTTCCTGCCTACATTTACCTGGTCAGTTACAATTATACCATCATGTTTGAAGGCTCTGCCTATTAAAGTCTTCAGACATGCTGTGTTGAAATAATTACCACCTTCCATTCACTGGTGATTGAATGGTGAGGATTGATTTTCATCACATAATTACCTCTCTGACGTTTCAACAGCCTTGCATGCAGATTAGGCTCCACCACCACACTCCATCTTAATGCTGTACTACTAGTTCAGCATTACACTGAGTCAAGAGAATCATGCTTTATTCTCAAGAATCAACAAACTGGGTGACATTAATTGGATGAGCCTGTTTTCTAACCTGAAAGATTAATGAGTGACTCTCAGGAAATGGCTTTTCTATCTACTGCATGGTTGGCCAGGACCCTGTCTATTTCCTCTGCCTTGATTCCCAAATTTTCAGCCCTCTCAGTCTTCCACTTGTTGCTGCCATTTAACTGCCAAGATGTATGATGCGAGATTCAGTTGGTTTCAGTTGCGGTTGTCATTTTTGGATGTTGATATTGGAGTTAGTTAATGAACTGTAGGGGCAAGCAAATGATTCTTTAATCTTGATTTTGTAAAAACAAACATGACTTCAGATTATTTTATCATTAGCCAGGATAGTTATATGTGCTGCAGTAGAAAACTTTGTTTGTGTCCTTTGGACTGTCAGGGGAAAACAAAAGTTTTAAACTAGTGCTTAAAGTCTTTGGATCAGATACTGTGGAGTGCAGGTGTGCAATGCAACAGGAGGATTGATGTGGGAATTCAGAGGTGTTCTTATCTAAGTTGGGAGGAATCACTTGTTATTGTTTATCACTTTAGTCTGTTTTAAATGCTGTGGGATTGTGTTTTTGGTGTATTGGCCTCATCCATCAGGTCTGCTTTGAGTTCCCTTTTCTCCTGTTCCTCCTAATCGCCTTGTAGAGTCACTGCAGGGGGACATTAACTGGTTGGTTCATACAATTTGACCATTCTCCTCTCCGCCTTTAAAGGATGAGGCCATCACTTTTTGTAATTGATTGAATGCGTTGTAGAGTTATTATTGTTCAACCACATAAGTCAATATGGAATGGAATACGTTTTTAAACATTTCTTGAAGGTTGCAGGAATCGTATCCATTAGGCTGTGGCTTAAAAGCTTTATTATTAAGGGAAATGCTTGTCTAAATGGACTGCGTGACTGTTCACTGCAGACTGCAGCATTGTCTAAAAACACTCATACAAGGAGCCAAAGTTAATTATTCCATAATACTAAACATTAGCCTGATAAGCTGAAACTGCTCACCAAGCTGGATGCAGAGCTGCAGATTGTCAGATGACCTTTACTTTCGTGCTCATTGTTGAATCCATTTAGGAATCTTAATGAAAAGTTAAATAACCCGCTGCTATTTCATGCCTTTGCTACTTTGTGATGAGATTAGATGACAAATTATTTCCATAATGTCAAGCTCCTACAGAATTGAGATAAACCGGAATGCATTTCTTAAATAATGTTATAAGCTTTGAATGCATGTCATGGCCCCATGGGTCATAAGTACCCTGTGGCTGGGGTGGGTATTGTCTTTTAGTGCCGTTCGGGCTCTGCGCAGGCACCTCACTTCACTGAGTGTGTTTACAGGGACATGAGTATCCCATTTATGAGGCTTATCCTGGTTTTGATCATATTCGGGATATGGCGTTTACATGGAACACAGAGAAATCTAGTTATTCATATCCCTGTATACATGATAACTACTAGTATCCCTGTTACTGCATTCTATTTGCACAGGCGGCTGTGATGTTTACAACAGAAACTGGCAAATTTGAAATCGTTGAAAAGTCTGACACTCCTGTACCTGTAACCTGTATACTACAGACTTGAATAAGTCAGCAGCTTATGGCTTTCGCTGCCGCCATTGTTTGTGTTTTTGTTACATCACTTGGCTGAAGCCGGGCCTGCACAAGTTGTTGGCAGCGGTCAGAAACCTGGATAAGGCATATACATGCAACAGTATCCTGGTTTCTGTCAGAGTACTCCAGCTAGCATATTCAGGTTTCTCAAAAACGGGATAAGGGCTTAAAAAGGGATAGATGGGATACTTCAAAAACCTGATCATAGCCAGGATACTCCTGTTCATGTAAACACACTCACTGATATCACTGATATCTGGGTGGTTTTAATCACCCACTGCAGAGCTCTCCTGTCCTGGGCTGTGCACATCCCATGCCAATTTGTAATGTTTCCAGTCAGGATGCACTCTATTGCTCCTCTGTAAAAGATCTTTGCATGGGAATTTTGTCTTCTTATGTTTCCTTAAGAAATAGCTGTTCTGGGCTTTATTTATCAGGGTGGAGATGTGTGACATTAATGACAGGTTCTTTGTGATGCTGATTCCCAGGAACCTGAAGCTGTTCACCTGCTCCACCTCAGCTCCACTGATGTAGACAGGGGTGTGTGTCTTCCTCTCCTTTTTCTAAAATCAGTTATCAATATGTGTTAAAGGCTTACAGATGTCTGTTTATGGTGTTCATTGAGTCTCTTGTCCAGTGTCCTCACCACTTCACTGATGTGGTGTTCACAGCTGTTGCATGTGATTACATACACCATGCAGTCTTTTGAGGGGGTTTCTTGTTGTGTGTACCAACAGAGATCCTAAGGTGTTGAATGGTTTGTGTTGGCTCCTTGCGCCTTGAAGACTCTAACTAGATTCTCCGACAGCTGAGCCACAAAAGAAAGTCTCACTGGGATGTGTTCTGCATGCACCGAACGACTGACCTGGAAATACCTCCCTGGCCGGCTGACAACATTTGAGTTTTTCTGTCAACCCTCCTGATGTTGCCAAACTTTCCTTCCTGTGACCTTCACTGTCCAAATAACTTGTCTATAAATTAAAGAAGAAGAGTGAATAAAGCAGCCTGTTAATGTTCTAATTAAAAATGTCCTCAAGTATTTATGTTTGTCAGGAAGGAAGTGAGTGTACTGCAGATCTGATGTGGATGAGTTCACAGTCAAATTTATTGTTGCGCTTGTTGAAGGCTGTTTTGCCGAGTGCCATCACTGCTCTCTGTAGATGCTCTGATGCAAGTTTTGAACTGCTGGCATTCCTTGTGCCAATCAAAACTCGCATGTTTTTGCTTGCTTACATACTTTATTGATAGTTTTTCAGCACCAACTCAGGTAAAGGAGTTCAGGTGTCTCAGGTGTGGGAGGGTAAAAGGGTATCGCAAGACTCAATGATCGGGGGAGTTAAAGGTGCAAATTTATTGCAGTTCAGCCTAAACTAAGGGCACTATTACTGCAGTCAGTTAAGGTAGCACACAGATCAGGCGGCCAAGTATCAGTATGTGTAGTTTGGCCCCTTGTTACATAATTGATATTTAGATGGTTCATTGGTGGGAAGCCAGTGAGGGAACATGTCCAAATCCTTGTCCCTGTACCTGTCTGGTTCCTCCCCAGACCGCAAGTGGGAGTTAGCAGCGACAAGCAGCGCAGTACAAGGGCTGGTCTGTCCCAATTTGTAGAAAGTAAAAAAACGTTGCACAATGATTTTCTCAATATTACCTATTGATTATACAGTTTTCAGTACATATTGGTCATTTGTGTTCAAATATTTGTATGTTTGAACGGAAATGTATCAAAAGGTAGGCTACGATTCTGCTTTACCTTTTTCTGAGAGTGACCTGAGCCATGAAACAACATTTTAAGCTTACTGTTCAGTCTTCGTTGTCACCGTGGTTACAAGCTTGTGGTAATGACTGAAACAGAGAGGTGTCGGACACAAGTGGCCAAAATGAGTTTTCTCCACAGGATATCTGGGTTCACTCACTGTGACAGTGTGAAGAGCAGAGCAATCACAGTCAATCTGCTGCTCCTCCACATTTAGACCAGGCGGTTAAAGGACCAGTTCACCGAGCTCTAACTCTTTTATTTAGCAATGAACACATCAAAGTGAAAAAGGGAGAGCATACAGACATACATGAAATGGATTTTTGAAAAAAGGTCTATATGTGCCTTCACCAGCTAAAGCCACAAAATATGTCTCTTTGTGCTTGCTTTTGCAAGACATTGTGGTCAAAGCAGGGAAAAGGGTAAACCCAATTTCAAGCCAAAACTAGTCGAAAAATTGCACTGCACCGCCTAATCTGCATAAACACAGCCTTCACTGTGCCACTTCACCACCTCCGTACAAGCAGGATGTCTGGAGCCTCGAAATAACCAAACAAGCATAAAAATTGGACTTGCAAGTAATGAAATTAGAATTGCAACTCCATGGTAATAGAGCCCAAAGACAGACAACTTCTGGAGAGAATATTTGCAAAACAATTAGCCAGATGTGATAGTCTTGCTTCAGAAGGTTTTTTTATTACATTATAGGTGATCGCTGGTCAGAATAGAATTACATTTACCATGGCTGAAGACACTCTTAATACATTTTTGATCAAGTTGGTGGCTTTGTCTGTCTGTCAGTGCCAACGCCATGTAACTTCATCTCTTCAATAGATATTATTTACAGTCACATTACCTGGTGGATCGATGACATTTTCACTGCATGGTTGACAACAACAAGGTGAAGCGACTTCACAAATGCAGCACTAGATTTGCCCACGTCTTTGTTTTTATAGGTTTTAAGGTTTGAACCTTAAAACTTTGGAAAGCTCACTTCAATATCAGTACACATTAATAGCTCTGATGAGCTTTACAAGAGCTCAATTAGCCGAGCTGAAAGGATGTTCTGGAAGTGTTGTTGGAATTGGATTTGTTGTTGGAAAAAGTACAGTACTTTTACTTTTTGCAGTACTGTTTTGGCAGTATCGTTGGTCAAAAATAGACTCAACTGTCAATCCAGCAGCCATGACAAGTAGTGATTTTGCTGAACACTGATCAACTGCTTCATGTTATTTCGGCTGTCTCCCAGTAGCTGCAGTTGGGTGACTTTTTCTTTATATTGATATCTTGGACTGTGCTGGCAATCTCTGTCTGACAGTGAGGACGAACTTAATTGCCTAAAAAGAAAATCCCTTTCCTGCCACTGTTTTTACTGAAGCAAAAAGACCGGAGTTCAGAACAAGTGATCAGGGCGTTGACGTGTGATTTAGCTTTATCAACTGAATGAACTTCAGTTTCAATCTACCATGAAATGATTACTATACCTGCCACCGTTTACCGGTGCTGCTCAGACACTGTGATGACTTAAAGTGTAGCCATTATCTGTTTTGGAAGTGCCAGTTGATACTTACTGTATCTTATAATGGTATACTGCTGTAAGCAGTTACTGTAAGTTAAGCTTACTGAGCCTGGAAAATAATGGTCATTAAAAGGTGCTAAAATCTGTCATAACAAGTGTAAAAGGCCTAGGTGTCAATTCAAGTCTGGAGACAGGATGGAAAATTCTGCTCCACAGACACAGTATTTAGGTCATGTTTTTATAGACGTAATATTTAGGTTCAGTCCTTGCAGTTTATATGTCCGTTCGGGCCCCTTTCTGGTCATGCCTCGTGTAGCTGCCCCCAAACTAACACCAGACAGCACAGAAGCCTTGTTTTGACTAGAAGGCCTGCAGATGCAGATTCCTCGCCGTCCTCCCCGCTCTTATATGACTTCCCCAACGGAACCGACCTGGTTTCCTTCAGGGGGAGGCTTGACATCCGCATGTGAACGGGGGAGGAGGGTGAGACACCTGGAACCATGCATGTGGGCTGGGGTCAACGCGCCTTCCCCAACTGTCTGTCACATTCCTACCACATTTAACCTGCCCTTCCTCTCGCTGTCTGTCTGACTCCTCGTCTGGTGCGTTCATTCGTAACATCGCAGTGCCGCTGCCTCTCCCATCCTCTGTCTCTGATTCAATTTCTTACAAATCATGAGGTCGTCTAAGGTCTTACTCAGGTTCAGCTGATTACATTTACATTTAACAAGCTGAAATTGAGGATCACTGTGGTCGTGAATCAACAATGTAGATGGTCTGCCAGTGAAAAAGTAAGAATCTCTCTTTGACTGAGTAATATAGGTTAGTCTGCTTTCAATACAGGAAAAATAACTTCCAGTAATATGATAATAGCTATGGTAAATTCCTGTGCTGCTGAGATGTCTGTTTACAGTAGGTCACACATCTTAACCTAGCTCCTCATAATTTGAGTAGGAACTTACCTGTGTTATTCTAACTTTAGATACCTAAAGCAGACTAAATAACAGGGTTAAAAGAGGAATATTCAAAGGATGTAAGTCTAGTTCTTATTCATGGATTGACGAATAGCTGGTGCAACCCATTCCAGGTCAGTTTTTTCTTGTTTTAGCATCATCACAATGTGTTCTGTATGGGCTGGTCAACACGTGCCAGGACTTTTGCCTCTCATGTGTACCAGGAAGTCTTGTTTAAAGAACATGAATAGACCAGACAGCCCCCCCCTCCACCCTGCCGTCACCTTGGACCCTGCCCCCTTTTTGCCACGGGTTCACCCACCGCAACCCCACCAACCCAGCTCGGCGCAGCAGCCTGCGAGACAGCTGTGGCACACTCGTGAACAGGAACTCCTCTCAGCTTGGCGGGATGACCGGGTCACGCTCAGCCGTCACCGTGGGTGTGTGAATGTCTGGTTTGGTATGTGAGACCGAGCAGTGGAAGACACAGGAAGTGGGCCAGGCATGGTGGTGCTGAGAAAAGTCACGCTTAGGTCAGGGAGGGCGCCGCTTAAGCTGAGACAAAACCCCTTTTTTCACTTGAAGGTTTGGGGTTAAAAGTTAATTTCTAATAAAATGTTGTACTTTTCTTCTTTCTTTCTTTCCAGCTTTTGTCTGCTGTCTGAATCAGATCCATTATTGTGCAAATACAAAGTAAAATAACACTTTGATTTGGGGGAGACGTGGCTCCTAGAGACACTTTACATTTGTAAAAATTAAATATAATGTAAGACTTTCAACATAAATACTGCGCAATGGATTGCTCTCAAGAATTTTCCAAGGATGTTTGTGTTTTATTCTAAGAGTGGGCACCCTTGCCCTTGTCCAGTGGAGAAGGCTGTTCAGTAATGTTTTACCTGTGATTGGAAATGATTGCTTTCAGTCTTGAGCAGAAACTAGAGTTTTATATCTTTCGGCTTTGTTATTTCATCAAGTCTGAAGGGCGGCCTCATTGACCTTTGATTCCAAGAGTGCTGATAAGAATAAATGAGCACCTGCACTTCAAGACATACCATCCAGAGCTAAAGAAATACGGATGTTTTCGGATTTCTAAAGCACATATTAAAAGAGTGACGAGAGCTCTCAAATGCCAAGTCGTTGATAATTTGTAATTGGTTGCATGCTTTGGGCATGTTGGCCATATTTATTTAGTTTAAACAGTACTGACAGATGTTGTTTGAAGGCAGATTATGCAACAAACACCCCTAATACTGAGGACTCAGTGGATGCAGTAGGATTGCATTTACGTACTTAGTAGTGGCCCCCGAACAAATACTTCACTGGTAATACCATGATTGCTTCTGCCACATTCTGCTGCACTCTGTAAACACAGCAGAAATCAGTCAAGACAAATTGAGATAAATCTCTGGAAGCTCTTGTGATCTCTCTCTCCACTTTCTGTCTCTCCTCTCCCTCTCTGTCACTTGTTGACTTCTCACTTTCACACCCCCTCCCCGTTGTTCTCACTCTTAAAGAACGACACACTCCCTGAGAGATAAAAACTGTCAACATCAACTTCATTGATTGCTGGAGATGCAGAGCCAAGAAGAATCTCTTACATCTTGCAGGCTATAACCATCAGTCTTTCCCGTCAGTCCAGTTGACAGCTATGGTTAAATGCCCAGTTTTCTTTGCAGCCGCCAAACAACAACAACAGTCTCGACAGGCCTCATTTTATCTCAAGGCATGCTGACGGGATTTGGCTTCCACCTCTGGTGCTAAAAATGAGATATACCTGTGTCTGAGGAAGTGGTGCACCTGCTGCCCTCATTCTACATTTACATGCAGTCATTTGTTGATAATATACTGCTGTAATGTACAGTATGTATCAGTACTACACCTCACAGACTACTTGACCATCAGCATGGGGTTTGTTTATTGCAGCACTCTTGGTGCTTGTGAGCTAAAACTCCAGATATCTCTTTTGAGATGCTTGAACCACGATGTCTAGAACCAACAATCATATAACATTAATTCCAGGTTACTTAGATCTCCATTTTAACCATTCTGATATTTAGTCAGCAATAATGCTGAAATGATTATTTCATTAATTGGTTTGTCAGTCAACAGAAAATTGTTTTTTATTTTCGAAAACATAAAATTTTCTCACTTAAGAGTCTCCATTACTATTGGCTCTGTGAGGCTAAGCTCACAATGACAATGCTACCATGCTGATGTCAAGCAGGTATAATGTTTAACATGTTCACCATCTTAGTTTAGCATGCCAGCATTTGCTAATTGGCACTAAACACAAAGTACTGCTGAAGCTGACGGGAATGTCATTAGTTTTGCAGGAAATTAATCATAAATGAAAGTATTGGACAAATTTTGACCTAATGATGAAAAAGTTAAGGGTTCGCCAAAGCTATTACAATTCATCCTGAGGGGAGTGTGAACCACATTTCATAGCAATCCATCCAGCTCCTGATGATCAGACAAAGCAAACGATTTTGAGATGTCACATAATGATGTGGAGAAATGTGAGGGGGGTTTTTCCACCATTTTCTGACGCTTTAAAGACAATGATTGATTGATTGATTGAGTGATTGATTGATTGATTGATTGATTGATAATGGAGAATAATCATTAGTTGCAGCAGTAACTGAGTCTGTCTGCATGCTTTAAACAGGATGCTTGTGTTAATCAACTGTTGTATTTATTAAAGTAGCCTGGAATGTAACTGAAAAGTTTCATATGAAAATGCTGAAATGTTTCCTGCCTCCGCAGTGTGTGACTACAGGTGTGAGCCTGTCAAAACACTCCTCACATCCTACTTGTAATTATCACCAGGAGGTTGACGTGATTGCGTTTTTCCCCCCAGTTGGCAGCTTAAAGTGACAGAACATCAGAGGAACCCACCATCAGACTACTTACTTAAATCGTCTACTTTCCAATGAGCTCATGCTAGTTGAAATAATCTAATTCTGCGCACGATTCAGACATGTAGTGTAGGCAGGGCTCAGTGCAGTTTTGAAAGGACATGGTTGAAAGTGCTTTGGCTTTGGCACTGTGCGTCTGTGTGAAACAGAGCAGTGCTCTAATTGTAATGGTGAAAACAAGGGAAATAAGTCACAAGTTGAAAATTGACTTGAAGGATTTCAAGTTAGTTTTAAAGAAGTTCCTCCAAGTGCTACTGTAACTTTAGGCCGTCCATGTCAGTTCCACTCGGGTTGTTTCTTGGGTTGAGCGAACTGCCTCGGAGACACTGGGCAAATTATAAACTCTTCACCCGTTCGTCTCACATTACTTGGAGGGGCTGGCTTTTGTATTTACATGTCAAGATTAAGTCGGCGTGAACCGTAACCCCTGACGCACAACCACACACCGTTATGACTCCCACATCCGTCACAACACACACTTTAAAATAAACTGCCCTTTCACACCCTTTTAGTCATTCACAGTATAACTACTCTTTGTTCAGACCATATAAAACAAAAAAGAGACACGCCAACAGAGGTCACCCATAGTGGCATGCGTATGAATGTGTACTAAATTCCACACATACAAAAGCTTTCACCTGCAGACGTACCTGCATTTCACCCCCCC
>NTHP01000259.1:421858-473535 GCA_003416845.1 Oplegnathus fasciatus | reverse complement strand
TTTAGTAAATACATGGCTGTGGCCCGCGTCCACCCTTGGCAGCCCAGAGAGGTCGGCGTTTGGAGCCAGGGGGAAATCAGCTCTGACAGAATGACAAGCTTCTCCGCTTCTTAGCGCTTACCATAAACTCATCTAATTGCTCTGGGGCTCCAAACCCACAATAAGAAGTCATCCGCTGGGGCCCAGAGCAGTGGGAGGCTCCACCAGACTTCCGGAAAATTGGAAAGAGTAGAAAAGGCTCACACGTGTGCGCACACACATGCACAGTGAGCTTGTAAGTTTATCTTTGACAAGATTAAACTTTTTCTTCTTGCAGCTACTGATGTACACAGATACACCCACGACTGCTATTGGCTAATTCTGTGCGTGACTTCCCCTTAGCAGATGTTTGATAGCCCACAAGGAACACGTGTCTCTGTAAGTGCACGTGTGTTTGTGTGCGCGTGGCATCGTATCTTTGTCATAAGATCAGGTTAATAATAAAAACACAGTAGGGGGTAAATCACACTTGGCCAGTCTCTCGCTCGCTGTCCGGCTTCACTGGAAACAGTCTTGGCAGGTGATCACAGGTCAGGGGCTGCAGGGTCAGCGGGCAGACTGATGAATTGGAATCGTGTTGGCCAGGAGAGGATGTTCATATCAGTTGGTTAGCAGACTGGATCAGCACATTAGCACTCCAGGAAGCCTGATTGCCAGTATCAGCTTTACAGGTCACACAGTTATATAAGCAACAGCAACTGACTGGCTCTGTATTTGCTCCAGCAAGTGGGTTTGCCTTATATTTGTGGTGATTTGTGGTAGATCTAGACCTGCAATTAATTTTAATTTTAATTTTTGAATACTCTCTTGATTATTTCAATTTATTGAGGAATGGTTTGGTCTCGCTGTTTCCCAGAGCCCAAAGGTGACATCTTCAGGTTGTCTGTTTTGTTCGACCAACAGTCAAACACCCAAAAATAAAACTCTCAGTAGTCAAGTTTCCATCCAAATGTAGCGCAAATTTTAACGGTATTTCCAGCTAATTATAAATATCTTCATTACTGATTACTCTGTTGCTTTTTCCCCCTGATTAACTGATTAATCTTTTAGACAATAAAGCATAAAAAATAAAGAAAAATGCCCATCACAAGTTCTCATAGCAAAATGCTAGTTTGTCTCACATTGTCTAACATTATCAGTGATACAAAACAGAGAAAAGCAACACATATCTAAAAAGTCGACTTGGAGTCTTCGGCATTCTTAATTACTTTAGAATGTGTTGTGGTTACATCTGTTGGCCCAGGAACATACTGCGGTTTTAAGAGATATGGAGTTGTATCACACTCAGTCACTGTCGGAGGTAAAAAGCCTTTTATGACTCAGGAGTATTTGTTAATGACTTGAAAGGTGGTGATGACTCAGATAGCCTGAAGCCAAATGAGCTCTGAAAGGACTAAATTAGGCTTGTTGTGATCTTTTGAGCCCGAGGGTCGCCTTATCAGAGAGTTCACGATTCTCAGCAGAGGCCTAAAGAGGCTGAATCATGGCCAAGTAGCTCCAGTAATGTTTTGGAGATGGTACAACGTCTAGCAGATGCCAGGGTCATTACAGCAGAGCTATTAGGGAGAATCTGCCATCCTCTCCTCGGTCGTAATGGATCCATTTCCCTTTTAGCGCACACTCTGCTGTAAAGGTTGAAGCACATGGGAACCATTGGGTCAAATAAATTTGAAATTACACTGTTGTCACATTGTGGAAATAGTCTGAATCCTCAAGCAAAGTTTGCTTGACAGCTCCAAGACAATTACATAATATTGGTGAGATGCATGGCAATAATTGCCCATAAACCGAAATGTCAGACCCTGTTAAAGAGAAGGCATTTCGTGGCTGGTTGCATCTGTTGCAGTCGAGTGTGAAAGTTTAGTTCTGCTACAAAATCAATTTATTTACGATGGTACTTTGAAAAATCTGCCCACAAATGCTTGTCTCAAACTATCTGTCACGTTACGCAGTGAAACGTGTCTCCAGGGAGAACAACATGTGATGGAGAGGGGCGTGCAGGTCATGTTTTGGGTCTTGTTTGCCAGAGATAATGTGGACAAACCACAGTCAGAGGTTCCCTCAGCAGTAGCAGCTGCAAACATAGAACAAAAACTCAATACTGCAGGGCTAAATCTATTTCAACTCTCATTCTTTCTGCTTGTCTTAGCTGAGGAGTCTGCAGCCCAAAATGTACACACACACACACACACACACACAAAGACACTACAGAATTACATTCAGAACTACATTTTCAGTATAGACCAGAGGTTTTCAAACTGTGAGGCGTGCCTCCCCAGAGTGGTGCAGGATAGTTGAACGGGGAGGGAGAGACGTGAGGCAAAGATGCGTGAAGTGAAAGGGACAGGTGTATACCAATGTTCTGAAAACAACGGGGAGTTTGTGATTATACAGATGTGGCCTTTCCAACATGATCAGCTGTTGGAGCTGCAGCAGTGGCTGTGACACACAGTTCATGACAATTAGACAATTAAGGTACTTTAAAACTCATAACGCCCAATTGCTGCAATTTGCATCAAAAATTGTACTTCCTCTCGGGAGTCATAACTACTAAACACACAGGTATGATGCACATGTTTTTAGATTCAGTAGTGACTTAATCTTCATGGAGATGTCTCATGTCTATTGCAAATAAATGTCAAAACATTTGCTTAGAAGTCATAGAAAAAAGACTCATTGTAACTCTGGAACTCGCCTGAGAATCGTCACGTTAAGTTTTCTTCTGTATTAAAGTAATCCAGTGATAGTTGTCTGTGCATCTATAGATTCGTTGCAAACAGGAACTGCTAACAGCTAATTCGGCATACTTTTAATGGCTCCAATTTGCCAAAATGTAAACAAATATAGGCTAGAATATAGAATAAAGGGCGCAGTTGTCTTGATTTTGTCTGACGAGGGGCTCATGGTGTCAGACTTTGAAAACCACTGGTATAGACTACACACACAATCCCGACATAAGCAGTCTGGAAGGAAGTATTGAGAACGTGCCGAGCTCGAGTCCATGATTCCTCTTCTTCACGTGTCTCAGTCTTCCGATCCCACCCGCCAACCCACCCAAACACACACAGACACACACACACACAGAAGTCGACAGATAAATACACAAATGCGCCCAGAGCAGAGCAGAGCCAGACAGATTCGTACACACAATTAGAGACAGACTGAAACAAAAGTCCAAGGACAGCACACACCCTCAAGAGCTTATCCCATACACTCAAAATACAAACCTGTACACACAGACATCCCTTCCAGACACACACAGATCGCTGTGTCCCAGCATGTAGCAGTGAACAGAACTCATTGTCTGTTTCCTGTTGGCTGGGAGCCGCACTCGTTGTCCAGCCATAACAGACCGCACTGTTCCTCCCTGTCACTGCTCTGCTCTGGGATGCTATTGATTGACCTTTTTTAACCAGGCATGTCAGGTCAGCTTTGGTTGTTGCCGCTTTGTGGACAAGTGTTTGTATGTGTGTGTGTGTTTTACATGCTACATTGTAAACTTGAATCGCAATTTAGCTGATCACTGGTTTCCTGTATGTTCCTGTCAGAGGTTTCCATAGATCTGCCCAGAGGCATCAGTAGCACTGATCCTCTGCTGCTTAATTTATCTGCCTCATTAACTCTGGGTATGTAACAACAGCAGCTACAGTATTAGACTGTGTCATATGGTGTAGATTCTCATGTAGTGGCCAGAGAACCATGGAATAAACTAGGTTGTATAACAATATACAACACAACCAAAATAGTGGATAAAAGAAAAGAAAGCAAATATTGAAACATTAACTATTGAGTCCCTAAATAGTGGTCTGAAGGTTTTTGAAGAACTTAAAATAATTCTGGGAGTTTTAAGTGTTGATAGATGTGTTGATGTTCAATCTAACAAATCAATATCTAGGCCTATGACACAATTAGTTTAACTCATGTTCCTAAGCAATAAACATGCACAACTGGTATATATTTAGTGAGGCAGACACTGTAAGCTATATTAAGCGTGATTTTAGCCCCAAACTGGTCTAATTTTACAACTGGGGTGAATTTCTGCCTTATTGGTCGTTGTTTGACGTGCAGTTTGAGAGGCGTCACGACACCTGAGTAATCACCTGAACGATCAACAATCTGGCTTTCAGACCGTTGCATGGACTTCTGGCATGTCAGAAATTCTGGTCCGCTATCTTGCAGTTTTTAGCAGTTCAACGATTTGTCCACCTGACTGCTGTCAAAAGATCCGCTATAAACCATAGTGAGTTTTAATATTAAGTATTTTACATGTTTGGTTACATGTTGGCTAAAACTGTAGTCTTGAGACTGCTGTGATATAAAACTGAACTTGGTAGCAGAACAGACACCATCATCTGCATCTTCAGCCATTTGCGGATCCATATTTTTCTCTTTTTCTTCTTGCTGTCCGTCCATAGTAGAATTATACAAAGTAAAGCTGCATTTCTCTCTTTTTGTCAACATTGTTGACGATGCGGCCATCTTGTTTGAATAAACTTTATTGGAATTGTCAATGAAATTGTCAATGGACAAACGATGTGTGAGTTAACTAAAAGTACAAGATAACTAAAATCGTACAGTTCTTCCCAGCTTTAGCTGCTCCCTTTTCTTCCTGTGATGATGGTTTTAAAGTGAACCTGAAATCTCGAATCAGCAAATATGCTTCGGTTGTTGTTTTAGTACTATTGAAGACAGGCTTTTATTTCCAATTTCTCTGGTTTTAAAAGTATATTATATTATTTCTGATTAATTTTCTGTTTGGATCAGCTAATCTGCTTGCTTGACACTCTGCATGACATGTTTTCTTTGAGCCTCTGCGACCCACAGTTACCCATAACACTGCAGACATGTTTACGTGCATCTTCAGAGATACATTCGTGCCTCTTTTTCTGAGCTATACTCGACTTTCAGCCTATTGTGTTTTCAGACTGACTGCAGTTTCTATTACAAACACACAGTAGAGCAAAATTGAACAAACTCCACATTTATTCAACACAGTGGTGACAGTATCCCTGGGGTAGACTGTATTGGTTGGTTGGCTAGTGCATTGGTCCGTTGGTTGGACATTGGTCTGAAGCCTCCAGAGAAAATTTAAAAATAATAAAGAGAAATGCAGAATCTTCTTAACAGATGGATTTGACACAGACATCCACCGTCCCGAGAGGATGAATAATAACTTTCGTAATCCCTGACTTTTTATTTTTATTTTAGTCCAAATTTCCACTTGTCCAACACCGAACTTTATGACAGGATAACTTGCCAGCCTCAGCTGTACTTTGAGATTAATAACGATGCGACGAATAATGCCGGGATTAAACTCAATTTGCTTTGCTAACTTTGCTTTGGTGTTGTCATGCACACAGGCTCTGCTTCTTGTCCTTGTTTTTCAACAAACTTTTCATGTATTTTCAGTAGAATCCTGAAGGATTTTGCTGCAGAGAACTGATACCACGTCCATGCCCGAGTGTATGTTATTAATCTAGGCCAGGCACCAAACACCCATCGCAGCTCCATTCTTCTTGCTTCAGGCCTCTGAGGAGTTTGTCATGTGCCAGGTTTCCTTTCATCACAACATGATTAAAACCCCTAATGTGACTTTGCCCCGTCATTCAGTATTCACTTTGCAAATCCGCTATGAATAGCGAGGAGAGTAAAATGTTTAACCGAATAGCTTTGGTGCCACTAAAGACATTGTTTTCATGAATACCAAATAAGAACCAGCAATGTTTTGCATCTTGTTCTGACATTTTCTGTAATTGAGGTTGCAGCACTCAGGGATTGTAAACGATCCTCTTATTTACTGAGATGTTAATAGATGTGACCCACTCTGACTGCTGCGAGTCACTGTGTGAAAAAAGAGATAACGAGATGTCCTTTCATCACATCTCAATCACAACTTTAAAACTCGTCACGCAGCACGCAGTTTTTCTCATAAGGTGATGTATCATTAGTTAATCTTGTCTTAATAGAATTACCAAAGCGAGATATCAGGTTGGCTACACCTGCTCTGTTTGTTTTTGGTACAGTTTAGTCCAATAACAACCGATATATAGTATATTTAAATATATCAGGAGGGTCTACATCATGCCTTCCTGGTCCTCCCTTAAAATGCTTATCTAAGCTTTGAACTTAGGGACAGGCATTCTATCAGCCCCTTTCACACACACACAGGCACATTTTTGCATGCTGTCATCCACTTTAAATAGTGCTTCTCCTGGTTTGCATATGTAGTGCAGGTCAGAGAAGCGTTATCCATCAAACCATCGGATACCATCAGTCTTTCCCCCCCTGACCTTTCTAGTGGCCCGACCGCCCACATCACTCCATGCTGGAGTCGTCGCCTCTCCAGCCCACCGTCTGTGTGAGAAAGATGACATCAGCCCCATATCTGCTGGAAGACACGTCCTCTGCACACAGCGCAGACCAAACATCCCCATCCTCCACTTAGGCTCCTCTTCTGCTGCCTACACCTGATAAGAGGCGAGAGCTTAGCTCAACTTTGCGGCTGAAGCATTTTTAAATAATAGTAATGTTGTATATCTGCTTTCGCATTCTCCGTGTCCATGGCCATCCTTTCTTTTAGTAATAATAACATTGTAAAGGAAAATGAAAGAAAGTGAATATTGCAACCTAAGAAAATCTTTTTCTTTTTATTTATGACACATTTGTTTCGATCGTCGAAAACATTGCGTCATTGGAAAAACATTTTTGAAACTTATGCTACTCGGACTACCTCTCTGTTTCCTTCATATAATGCTTTTGTCCTCACCTGTACCCAAATGGGGCTGGATGTGCAAACTGTCCACCTTTTTTTTATAATAATAACATTTTACTCATCAACATGTGCCCAAGTTAATGGCTGAGATCTGGAAACGTGGCGACATCAATAAAGATAAGTCAGACAAGGCAAGAAACATAATCAGTCAGACGATCATGGAAAGGCAAACAGTAAAGTGATGACCGAAACTGCCTTCTGTTATCATCCATCACAGTTTACAGACTATGTGTCTGCTTCGAAGTGACCTAGTGTACTTGACATAGTTGCAAGCACACAGGTTTCTTGTGCAATGAAGGATTATTACCGACATCTCTGCTGCTCGCTTTAGTTTTTTTTTTTTAGTCTGACTGCTCGTGTTTCTTTCCCTGTCAGACAGTCCTCTGATGTTGCCATGTTCCCAGATCGCAGCAATAACTCTGATGATTAATGATGGCCAGAACTACAAAAATAAGACCCAAGTTCTAATAAACCATCTTTAATCTGATTGAACATGCTTTTACTAGTCAGTGGCAAATAAGGTAAAAGTTTAAAGTAAAATGAACTTTCAACACACACGATATAAAATTCGAGCTGTGCAGAACGCCCAAGGCTACCATGAGGTCTCTGCTCCGTCGCTCTCTCTGTAGGAAAACAGCTCAGCTGTCCCTGCTTTTGTCACTACTACTCTCTCTTAGACATAAACATAGCCCCACAGACAGATGGAGAGGCAGACCAGGGGCGTGATAGACTAAACTGACTGATCAGACAGCAATGGGAAGTGGAAATGAAAACTAATCAGACGGAGTTGGGGTCTAGTCAGGGAAATAAGGTCAGAAAGCTCTCCCTGTCGTCGCTGCCGCCCCCTCCTCTCTATTTCTCTCCGTCTCTTTTTCTACCTCTCTGGCACTAGCTTGGCCCCAATCACAGCACCTGCTTTCCCCATCATCTCTTCGTAGCCATCCCACTCTGTGCAGAGTGAGCGCTGTGCTGTTCTACGGCCCGCTGACTTCAAACATGAGCTACTCCAGGAATGATAATGACAGAAACATGCCTGGAAAAATAGGATTGTCCTCCAAAAATACACTCTGCTCTTTGTGTTGCTGGTCCGTTTTTTGTGTGTGTGTGTGTGTGTGTGTGTGTGTGTGTAATTGGCACGAGTCGGGTCTCAGCGCACAGAGTGATTGATGGTTGTTCTCTTCTACCTGTTTACCAGTGTTTGAATGTGATTGGCTGAGTACGAGGCGGTAATAAAAGGCTGGCTGGGCAATAACAGGGATTGTTCTATCCCAAGAAGCACACCTGTCCTGTGCCAGAGCTGACGAGTTATACACACACACACACACAGCCTGTGAGACATTCCCACTGTGCTCCATTTCACATTCCAATCCTCTGACAGCATGTCTGCTTTTATATGATCATATTCAAGGTTTACAAAAAAATAAATGACACCTTTAGTTTGAAAGACATGTTTGTTTTTGTTTGACGCTGTCCGCCATTTGGAAAAAACGTCATTATTTTTCGGATGGTTTATGGTCCTTCACTGTTACACCGCACCTCCAGGCAGATCAATCTGTGGCTCCATCCCCACGTCTCTATTGATCCCCTTATTATTGATTTCTTTTTAAGATTTATATTTTATGTCGTCTGTGAAATCTTGTGGCATTTCATTAGGTCATACACATAGAAATCATATGCAGGCTGATGGGAAAACTGGAGAGAGTACAGCAATCATAAACTACAATTAAATGCACAATTTCACATTATGGACTCAAGCTCAATTACTTCTGACTCTTTTAGTGCATAGTGCAAGTTAGAATTACATTACACAATGACACAGTGGGCAAAACGTCACATACAACAAAGTGACCATGATATATCTGCAAGGGTTTGATACAGACTTATTTTGATGCAAAGAAACAAAAGTTATTTTTGTTATATGCAGGGATCTCGGTCTTTCAAAACTAATTTTCCAGTCTGTGCTCACTGTTTTGGAACAAAACTCTCCTCCCCTCCTTGTCTCCTCCTTAATTCTCAGTAGTTTGGTGATGAATTTCTATGATGAGAATGTTCGAACTGAAAGTAAAAGTCATTTTTCCTAAGAAATCAATATATCCATCGGGAAGAAATGTATGTCTTCTTTATTTTTCTGCAGTGACAGTGCCCCCCACCTTAGTGTTCTCCCGGGGGGATACATTTTTGGGTCCGAATGACAACTTCAGTACCTGACATTTGTTTGGTGCGATATCTGTGTGGACGGGCACTAAAAATATTTCATAATATTACTTTAAAATTCCAACGGCTACACAGGGTCATTAGCCGCTGCTTTGTCCCATCTGTGATTTGAGCACATCCTGCGTCACTCAGTGACTCTGTACATTACTGCCTGTCATGATTCAAATCATGGGGTAACAGGAGTACTGAGTACTGAGGTTGCAAGAGTACCAGTTTTAAAGTCTGGTCATTTGTCTTCACCACACCACATGTAGAGCCACTAAAGAGAGACAGGTAATGCTACTGTAGCTAAATGGAATTTTATAATGTGGGACGGCCTCATGAAAAAAAGTTCTAGTTGGAATTAGTTGCTAACATTGGCAGACTAAACTAACTAGCCTCCATAGAACCATATATGAGTCTTAAGCTTCAGCGGACTTCAGCAGTTACATCACGCTTGTCAACATGCCGGCCACATTACAGATAAACCCGCAAACAGATGGAAAGTCACGTGTCCGGCTCACAGGAATGTCCTTGTCATGGCGGCGCAGCATCAAGGTCTCCTCAGGAATGTTGCAGAGCTCTCGGCCGTCACCTGCTCGGCGCAAGTCAGCGTGACTGGTGGACACGTAAATGGACAGATTGACCATGTAAGGCTCCGGCGCCAGTATGGATCATGACTCAGTGTTGTATCTGTGGCCTCATACAGCCTCATAGATAAAGAATGATAGAGAGGACAACTGTTTCCTGGATGATTTAGGTTAGTGGTTACCAACCTTTTTGTCTTGTGTCTTGAAACAAAATTATGTCCACTTTACGACCCCTTGTCACAAGGAGACATAGCTTTACATTTAACTGAAAAGTGATTATTCCTTCTCAGATTGTTTCATTGAATCCTTTTCACAGGCCTGGATAGGTAGAATTATGCCGTAATTGACAAGATCGCTTTCTCTTCCTGTTAATCATCTTGCAAATGTTATTTTAAGTTACTGAAAAACAACCAACATTAGAAACAAGACAATTTTTTTTTTTATTAAGAATGAAATTTCGTCCCTTAGCCAGTACAGTATGTTTTTGATATTGTCAACAAAACCCATGAGAAGACCAAAAACAACACTGCATTAGTTAGTTTCTCAATACTTTCTGACTTCTCCAAGCCCATTGGTTCCTACTGTAGATCTTAAAATATGGGTCACAAATGCATACTTTCATTTAAAAAAAGGCTCAGTAATTTCCGAAAACAGCTGGGCACTATACTTTGTAGCAAACATTACTCACACAGGAGTAAATAGTGGGTTTATTTTCAGCAGATTTGGTGCAATAAAGAGCTTTATGGCAGCCCACGTTCAAGATAATGAAGGAACATGTCACCCATGTGTTTTCTGTAGTTTTTGGACAACCAAGAAAGCCTATGAAACAGGAATAAGCTATATCAACTTTGGTTACACAGGCAATACTTGTTCGTAAGGTCAATGTATAGTTGGTTTTGGTCTTTACATAATATAGTATAGTATCACCAGACATATTTTTTAATTTATTATGTATGTAAGTTTGCTAAGTATTTACAATATACGATCCTAACAGTATGCAAACCATACCTTGTGAATAAAAAAATGGGTAAACTGAGTTAAGATGGGCTACATCTATGAGTGTTTCCATATTGTCCATCAGTGTACCATCCTAATGACCGAGCAGCTCTCTCGTAAGTCAGACGTCAAGCACTAAGGATTAACCCTAAATAGAGAGGAAGAACAAACTATTTTGCCATTTATGGAGGCCGACGCTGTGAGTAAAGAGTCAGCAGAGGAAGAGGATGGAATGACTTATTTACCAGCTATTCTGTGACGGCCGCAATGTACGGAAATAAGCATGGGGAATGTAAAATATGTGTGCTTTCCAACTGAGTAAAAGATGTAGTCTCTGGTATTTGTCATACAATACCATATTTGATAACTTACTTACTCATCCACTGTACTTTTGTCCTTGGGAAATCTTTTGTGTTTTTAGCTTGTTGTTTATTGAAGTTGATATGTCATGGAAGTGGAATTGCAATAATTAAACTAAGTTCTTCCACCTCAATTGTGATTCCCATTCAAGGACAATGACTAATGGAACACAAGAAAGCGAGCGCCTTGAATTGATTGTTCTGGCACAGAATGGCATTTTGCATGCAACCCCTTCCATTGTCTCAGACTCGTTCTTTTTGTTTGTTTCCTGCCGCCTCAAGGAGGAATTTACTTTTGTTAGAGGAAATGCAACCACAAAGCTGAGCATTTACAATGGAAGAATTTGGTGTCGAGCCAAACCTTCTTCGTAAGAAGGAAGAGATTAATGTGAAGCCAAATTCCTCGTCATTCTTCCCATAGTTTGTCAGAGGAATCCACATTTTCCTTCGGCTAACACACTGTTCATCTCTCCCACCATCTGCGTAATCCTCTCAGATTGGGTCCATGACATCACCGGGTGATAACAACATGAGAGCCGCCGGCTTCTTTGGGAAAACTCTTAAATAGATTGGGCCAGAAATCATAACAAAGTTTAAGGGATTTGGAAAGGTTTTGCAATGATGTACGAATAGATTGTTTCTGTCAGATCTTTTTCCTTTATGGTGCATGAGAACATTTGGTCCCGGTTTCCAATGCTTATAGCAAAAGGATAGAGCTGGTCATGCTCGGCCCATTAACTCAGAGCAGAAGTTCATCTTGGGTCCTTTGTGAATGGAGAACACCCCCCCCAGTCACCCATAGGGTCTTAATCGCAGCAGAAACCTTTCTGCTGCATCTGTTACTCCTTCATTTGCAGTCAACTTTGAAGTTTAATTTGTTTTTAAATTTAAGCTTTTGCCCACAAGTGGTTAAATTGTCAGTCTGCATCGGGTGATTCAGTTTCACTTTGTCATTTTGTAATCTACTGTATTATGCAACTGTTGCACAGATTCCTCGAACCATCCAGCCGGGGTTTTGGTGTCTGTGGAGACGCTGATGGAATAAGTGGAACTGAACCAGCAGGGTCACGATTTGTCACAGACATAAGCCACGGTCTGAACTCATCGAGTAGAGCCTCGTTCATCCCAGTTTCAGCCATCTGAACTGAGAGCTTAGCTGCAAAGGAATGATAAATTAAAGATGGAGAGGATAAGGAAAGAATATGTCAAATTAATCCTTTGTGACAGATATTTCATGCACTCACTGCCCAGAGACCTTTTACGCAGTGTGTCCAAAAGATTTTTGCATTTTCCATAAACTTTGGTTCTGTGTTTTCCCATCTTTTGGTCATATGATCATAGTGCTACTCCAGACCTCTGTCCCTGAGAGTTGCAAATTTGGGAAAATTTTCAGACTGGAGCAAGCTCTTTTCAGAACACTTTCCACACTGATGATACCACAACAGGCCCAGTCTGATATCAGGGAGAGGTGCTTGTTATCAGAGACCAATGTCTGGACCTCTTTTGAGTACAATGGTAAGTGTTGATGATAGCCTTTTCTGAAAAAGACACTCTCTCTGAAAGCTTTCATTGATTGTCAAGAGTATGAATTTAGAGCTTTTTGTATTTTGGTGACAACTACTTATTGTTGGTAATTTATTGGAGTGTGAACATTGTCATTGTGTCCTCCTTTTGCCACATATCCATTTTGTCTCCCAAATGTGGCTTCATGTCTACAAGTGCTCATTTGAAATAAATGGCACATAAAATAGTTGAATATGACATTAAATTTCATCCTCCTACAGCTGCTTGATTTCAATGTGTTGGTAATTATCATACATAGTTTTACTTGTCAGCAGTGAGGCTCATTTAAATGTGCTGGGTTCTTTTTTTATTCTGTAGATTTACATATTGTAGACCACCATTTTAGCCGCCTATCACAAGTTGCTGAGTAGTTTTCTCTTGTAATCTGTGTAGCTGTTGTCTTTGGTTGTCTGTTCTGCCAATAGGTTTATTTGTTAATACACAATCTCTAGACACTTACAGTTGTGCTACATTACTTTAAAATATTTAGATTTATTATTTTTGGCAGTTTTTCTTTACGTATAGAAATCATTTGCCATGTTATTTCTTGATGTATAAACTATGAAGCAGAGATTTACACTGATTAATACTGAAGATGGGGACATACAGTATTGTGTACAACAGGCCACAGGTGCAGTTAGCATTACGTTGCATTGATAGGAAGAGACGCATTGGAACTAAAGTCAAAAGAAGTTTCATAGGAAAACAAAAGAATGTACATTTTCCCTTCAACTGGCTGTCGCTACATGTTGCTCCTCATTTGCATGAAGTTGAACTGTTGCTAAGATTTCTGTGCCAGCTGCACTTTATGCCGCTCCTCTCTTTGTCACTCCTAACATTTGAAATGAATCACTGCAGGTCACTTTGTCTCATGGTGTCATTGCTGGTGTGAAGGCTCAGAAAGTGTGTCAAGTGTTTTGCACCATGCATGGCGATGCTGTTTAGACCAATGACTGCATGTGCTGAGCAGGGAGCTAAACATAGCTGGGACCCTAAATGAACAGCCTTTGTTCACCACTCAGAAAAGGTATTTGCCATCATGTACAGCCCTGAACTGTGACTCCAAAGTGAGGTATTACTCTTAGCGTTGGCATGAAGTCAGCACACTTGTATGTGTGCCTCAGCAGCTGTTGATTTGACTGTTAACGGTCTGACTCGGACTGAGCGTATGCACGTGCATGGCTGTCTGATTATATGCATGCATGGCTGTGTGAGCATGTGCTGTCTCTGTGAACTACAGCATGTGTCCTCTTGACCTCAAGGCTGAACTTTGTGCCCCTGCCCCTGTAAGGCAGAACACTGGGCATGCTTTACCCCTTCATGCCTGCCATAACGAGCGCACTTTAGGTAGCTTGTTCATGTGTCACATTTATTCAAGGGTCCGGGCGTCTTAATCAGTATTCTGTTTCAGACGTGCAGCTGTGTCTGAACTGCCGTGATTAGATCTGACATGCTGTAGGTTCACTTTGGTGAACTTCCTTTTGTAGCAGTACAGATATGACACCTCCGTTTTCTGACAGCTCTTTCCTTAAACAAGAAGCAAAACTGTTTTAACGAATAGTCTAAAAATAGGAATTTTTAGCGGAACAGAAAGAAGCTTTTTTAGTGCGCTTCTGTGAAGTCACTGTACTCAAAGCTTATCAGCAGCAAGTCACTCAAGACCATATTAATATCAAGATGAGTTAAGTAAGATGTTACAAATATTAGAAGACATCTTCGTGGCATCAAATGTAGACTGTATAGCATTGTTTTAGGAATACGGCTTTTTAAATTGCACTACTGCAAATTAAGCTATTGCATTTATTAAGTAGATTGTTGATTTATTGTTTTTGATGATTTAATTGTGATGGATCCTAGCTGACATCTTTACATTTGTTTGTAAATCTACGTTAAAACCATTTCCTCTGACCCAGGCCAGAACATGCTGTACTTTCATACAGGCATAGGACCGATCTCAGGGTATCCCCAGGGAGGACAGGCATTTGTTATTCTCAGTGTAGACCACGATGTCTCAGATGATTTGTTTTTCTTATCCTTCTTCTCCAAGGTAAAGGAAATCTTAAGGATTTGTAGAATCCTTTTTTCTAGAGACTTTTTGGGCATTTTGCCTTTATTGGATAGGTCACAGTAAAAATACAGACAGGAAATGGTGAGGGAGAGAGAGAGATGTATGACATGCAACAAAGGTACTTGGCTGGAATAGAAGCAGGGATGTTGGCATCAAGGATGTTGGTATGGTATGTGTCTTAACCTCTAAGATGCCTCCATGTGTAGAAGCTTTTTAGCACCATTTCACTCTTAATCACCTGGACGAGGCTGCGCAGACATTCACAGATGTAGCAAGAAACGTATTCGTTTTCTTAGAAAGACAGGAGGTACTTTTAATTAGCGCTTTGCGCATTGTATCAAAACCCACAAACTTGCACAAACTTTTAGTAGTAACAAATGCCGGCTGGGTAAGAACTTCCAAGAAGGGGTTTGACTGCTTATCAGCAGGAGAGACTTTGTCAAGTTCATCTGCAAAAAGTGCTTGTAGAAAATAACAATGATCTGAGAGGTACATGGCCTGTGATGTGTGGAGTGCTAAACAGTTTTCATCCAGCGGCAGTGGAGGAGACTGCAGTATATATTAGCCTTAATGGTGCAGAGGAAGGGAGGCTTTGGATCAAGGCTACTAGAATTCCAACAATGTTCCAGTTCAGACCTACCACCAGGAGGTTTTCTGTGTTTGTGTTTGTGTGTGTTGCTGGCACGGACCGCTGGAATGGAACGATGTTAGACCAAGTGGTAGCTGTGGAATTTTCTCTTCATCTGCTTTAAGCTTTCCTAAACCACCGCTGATACTGCCAGAGACACCATCTCTAGATAATAACAAAGACTAACCAGCTGTGCGAAATATTCTCCCCTAAACTTAACCTAGCTCCTCCAGCACGCCTACACACAGACAGACACGTATACACATATACACACACAACCTAAGGCCCAAAGTATTCAAACCCTTATAAGGTAAAATCGCAGGTCGGTCTAGAGTGAATCTGTTTTGCAGCGTCCCGGGCGAACTTTGGTATTTGCGGCTGGGAAAAGCATCAAGCATGCAGAAAGGACATCCTTCAGTGTTTGTTTTCTCTGCTTCCCTGTATGCATCCTGTGGTTCTGACTGACTGGCTGCTGGCATTACGTAAAAGCCAGACTCCGTGCTTATATATTTTTTTCCACCTCAGTTTTGGTAAATGATTCAGCAGAGCCTGACTAAATGAATGTTTTCAGAGCTTGGTTATGAGTATAAACAGCTTTCCATTTTTTGGGGGCCTGACGTGCTGATCGTTCCAAATTTGTGGTTTGTCTATGTGTGTATGCTTCACATTTCAGGCGACGTGACATTTTATGCGTACATGTGCCGTTTTTCTAAGCATTTGCAGGTTCTGGTATTTTATTGAAGTATTGATTAACATGCATGTGCATGTGTCCCTCTGTGTGTGTGTGTGTGTGTGTGTGTGTGTGTGTGCGGCCGTGCATGTGTGCCAGTGCGTACCTGAGCTCCCAGCTATGTAGTTAATCATGTCCACCTACAGCCACTCAATAAACCCTGGTAGAAGTGGCGACTCACACCACAGCTATCCGACAATGCCCCCTTCTCCTCTTTTTATCACCAGCTAGTAATTATGTGCTCCAGTGAGAGGCATGCAACTCACTCACACACACCAACACAAACACACACACACACACACAGGGACACACACTCACCTTGATTAGCAAACCTAATGGATCGCCTTGCTCTGTATTCCAAGAACATTCCATAAAGCAAAGGGCCATATAACTGCTTTCTACCGTCAGAACTGCAACAAGCATTACCACACAACCACTTCATCCTCCTCTTCATCCTCCTCTTCATCCTCCCCCTCATCCACCTCTACCTGCACCTCCTTCCTTAACCTGCTTCTTTTCATCCTTGTGGTTCCATGTATTGTGAAAATGGTTGATTGTAGTATCAAACCACAGAATTAACATCCCACTCTGCAACTCTGTGCAGCTGTTAGCTCATTATTTGCTTCTGCAGCATATACATACTGTAGACTGTATAGTTGAGTCTCACAGGTCTCATAAACACTCCATATAAAACTGCAGGAAGCAGTTTCCAGTAAACAAGCTTTTGTGCAAGTTTTTGCTACCTGTCCAGCAAAAAGATTAAATAAACCAAGTTCATGGAGACCAAAACGGAGCTAAAACACAGCAGATATTCTTCACATGGATGAAACGTTAATCTAATGGGATAATCAAGTTGCTCTGCCGGATATGTAAGTAAGCAGTTGTTTTCTAACAGGTCAATTTTACCAAACAGCTAAGCCAATATCATGTCAGGCCTGTGATTCTGCGAGTTTGTTTTGTTTTTTTTTCCTGCCGCCAAATGGTCAAAAATCCCTTACAGCAGCTTTAATCGATTTTTATGATAATGTATGAAATGACAATGTGAAAACAATGTTAAAATGTGAAGGGGGTCACTTATGGACTTTATGGAGCTCTATAGCGAGTTTCAGCTCATTGTTTGGCTGTCCGAACCACAACTTTACTTCTTTTGGTTCACTCTCACTGCTCTCACAGTGGAAATATCGGCCACAGCAGGCAGCTGTTTTCAGCTAGCAGGCTCTAAAACCCCACTGTACACTACCTGCTGAGCACTGAACAGCAGACAGACAAAGTTAGCGACTAGCCGGTGAACGCAGCGGAGCATTTAGGAGCTAAAGAGCCAGATATTTTGTTGGTACGAGACCAAAAACAGCTAAAAGAGAGTGAATATTGGCGTTCATCAGATGGCCAGAAACACAATTCTAAATGAAATGTTGTGTTCACGACTTCCACTGACATCAGTTATTGCAGGTTTAGTGCATCTTTAAGTTGTTGAATTATAGTTATAAAAACTATAATTTTGTATCCAAATCACTTCCAAGTCTCTGGTGCTTAAAGAAACACAATCAAGTACACTTCCACATGTGGTGAAATAAATTAATTTAATTGTTCTTTAAACATTATTAATATTCCTAGGAGCAGTTAGACTTTGTTTAAATTTGGAAGTTTGTCAAGTCTGAGCTGGCACAGTTGCCTTATAAGTCTGATGCAACTCTTACAAGGTGCAGATAGGTGCAGTGTCAGTGTGTGTGTGTGTGTGTGTGTGTGTGTGTCTGCACGCATGTAGTACATACTAATATTTCACTCAGATGAAACGGTCTTGGACCGTACAGATGCTCACGCTTACATTTGGCATTTGCACCTCCAGAATAACGTGCACATTGGAGCGAAATCAAGCTCTCATAGGAAAACATGTTGTTTTCACTCACAAGTGCAGCCACAGTCAAGTTTGCACATAGTCATGCATTCTTTGTTAGCTTAACTTTCCATGTTGAAGCAAAGGCTCGGCCGGGGGCTATTTTCCTACCAGCTTCGCTCACCCAATGAGGTCACACCATCCACAATCCCGAGAATGTGAAGAATGCAAGGTTTAAGAGCTTCTGAACAGCACTATATGTTATCAGATGGAGGGCTGGTTGAGAGGGGAGGTCGAAATGCGATCCACTTCTATAACGGTGAAATGAAGGAGGGGGGAGGGAGTGACACGCTTCTTCACCTTATAGCTTCTTCTCTAATCTTTGATCCGCCTATAGCAGATGCCAGGACTTCACTTCAACACTGCTTCATTTACATTTTTGGTTTAAATCTGACGTGGACACCTTGAGATTATTACATTATCCTGGCACCAAAAGCAGGATTCAAAACTGAATTTTTAAGAGCCAAATTAAGTGTAGGGAATGTCCTAATTTTAACCCCCAAGTCAGTCGTACATTAAATTGGATTACTTATGAGATCAAAAGCCGTCTGAAACTGCACCCCAGGTGAACTAGTTTGTAACAAAGCCACATGCCTGTGACCATTCAGATGTACGTTTCCTAAGGTGAAATAGGTCATTCGGACTAATTCTGTACAATAACACCTTCGTAAGCTGAGCATTTGATTGAAGTTGCAGTTCAGCCCCAGGTCTCAGCTGATGGGTCCCACTGTTTGTTGTACACCATACAGTAGGACTGCAACCAACCATTATTTTCATTATCGATTAATCTGATTAATCAATTCATCGTTTCCTCTATAAAATGTCAGAAAACAGTGAAAAATGCCCATCAACATGTCATACGTGTTCAAATTGTCCAAAAGATATTCAATTTACTGTCAAATAAGACAAAGAAAAGAAGCAACTCCTACAAAACCTGAAACCGCTTTGCTTGACAATTATTTAACGACTAAATTGTTAAATTGATTTTTTTGTTGATTGCCTAAATGATTAATCGATTAATTGTTTCAGCTCTACCATGCAGCATACAGATGTCAGTACACAGGTGAGGCTGCAAATTCCACAGGAGACCCTCAGTGGAAAGATTATTAGCATAATTCATATTTTTCACATAGTTTAAACTCTCCTGTGACTCTTTTAGAGGTCTAGACTTCCAGTTTGTGATTCATTTATTGAGTCATAGAATGATCAGTATGCAACGCAAAACGCTGAAATATGAGTCTGTGCTCCACAGGAAAGTGTGCAATGCAGCAGAACCTTGCATCACTAAAAATTAGCAGGTCCTTACTGAATACTGAATCTCTGGTGAATTAGGCTTTTCATTGTTTTTGTTATCTTTGAAAAATCCTCTGACTTGAGGGTTTATTATCTATAATGTATTCTAATCATTATGAAACCTGCCCAGTTATTTCCTGAAAGACAAGATGTCCCGTTGTCCAGACGAGCAGAGAGGGTGGGTGGGGCGGGGGGACCAGGGTTGGTAGTCTGTATGTTTTTTTGACAGGGCTCAGGCGGAGATGCTTGCTATTCCCTCAAGTGTCTGGAAAGTGTGCCGTTTCCATTACAGTCTGTCTCGTTTTGCTGCAGCGGTGGCGATGTTTTTGCATGGAGGCCCGAGGGTAAGGGGCGAGCTCTGTGGCCTTGTGAGTGCAGGCCTCAGTGGTGCGAGGTGAGGGAGGGAGTGGCTGTGGCCCTCCTAGACACACACATGGGTTACATGTGCAGCTTCAAAGACATAGCTGGACGGGCCTGACTGCTGGCAGCCTGTTATCACTGACAGGAAAGCAGAAGGAGGCTGCCAGGGACTGGTTTCAGGCTAGTTAGCTAGATGATTGAGGAATGATAGGCTCACTGTTTTGCTAGTCACCAGACTGACTAACATGTTAACAGGCAAGCATGCTACATGGCATGCCTGGATGTTTCCTTTTTTATACCATTGGTGTTTGGTGCTGAGCAGATAGCGTACAGTTGGTTTTTAGAGCTTTTTCACTGAGAACAGCTGCCTGTGACACTATGAGAGCGGTGAGAGTGAACCAAAACATTGAAGTTGTGACCTGACAGCTAAACAATGAGCTGAAACTCACTATAAAGCTCTGTAAAGCAGAGGGGAGCTGCAGATTCAGGTGATAATTTTCTGTAGGTTCATCACTACGAGCGACCCCTGTCACATCGTCATTTGATACATTATTATAAAAATCAAAACAATCAGACATCATGTTACAGAGTGCGTTAAATTGATTTGCATGTGATATACTACGTGAAAAAAGGTCCTTGGCTTTCTGTGCATCTGTAAGGTTTTGTTCTTTTTAGTTTGAAAGTATAGGAAGGCCTCTAAACATAACCAGTGTAAAATCTCCCATTTTTATTCAGCTTTTTATTATCGTAGTCATCCTCAAGCAGCTGTAGCCTACAATGATGACATCAGTAGTAAGTTTTAATAAGCTGGACCAGTGGAGACTGACACACAGCCCATCTTGGCATGAAAGTATAATGATGCAGTTAAAACAACTTTTCAGTGATGCAAAGTTGATAGAATATCAAATGTAGTAAAACTGTCTGGACAGTAAATATGTACAGGTAACTAACTGTAATCCTTTCTCCCTCATTAAAACGAACATCTTCGTGACACAATGGAATCATCCGCTGCTTTATTGACTGAGAGTCGAACTGTCCAATGGTTTTGTCCTAATGGCGTATCTAAAAGAAGTATTAAATATAACTCGTAAATATTTTATGAGTTCAGTTGTCTCTGCTGTTTTTCACTGTCAGGACACTTAGTTGGGGAATACATCCTACATCTCAGTTATATAACTATTAGGCTCACTTTGTACCAGTGACACTTGCTTTTATTGTCTTTCCTGGCATCTGGAAGTGAAAACCTTGTGGTTAGTCACACTATCAAAAAAAATAAAAAAGGTGTGCACAATGGCCCTAGTTAAGTGCTAAAATACTCATGAAGTACAGAATGTCCTTCTTGGGTTCAGCTGGACTGCTCCTGATACTGCCTTTAGCGGAGGTGGCGATCACTCTGGCCAACAGGACGGGAGTCATTTTCATTTTCTGATTTAGCTGAACTCACAAGTGTTCGGTGTTCTGTAATAGAACAGAGAGTGGCAGGGAAGTGATGCGGTGGTAGTTCCGCGATGCTTCAATTTCAACAAAAAACAAAAGCTTTTCATCGCTTGTCTGTTGGTGGTGGCTTTGCTCTGGTTTTCCATCGACCTTCTCCTCATTTCCGTTGCAGGTTTGCAATTAACTTGATACTCTGGCAATTCTTGTCATTATCTCATTCATGCATTTATACCAAATCCCAATGCAGTTTCTGATGTGGTTCTTGCTCATTCCCTAGTAATTATTTTATGCATAGTTTTGTGTATCTCATCGTAAAATGTTATATCATCATACATTTACAGGACCAACAAACTGGTGCAGTCATTCACTAAATGCTATAGGCTTAGGTGTGTGAGTCAAGGTATGTTGTGTCACTGGTTATTTAATGGGTTCCCCACAACACAGATGAGTTGTTGAGTTTGGCCTGCGGCACCTCCAAGAGACAAAACCATAATCTGTGGTGTCCCAGAACTTCCACAACCCTGTGCCTGCACTTGTGTTGTGCTTAAGTGCTCCTAAAGTAACTTCTGATGGAGGTATTGATTCTGCAAGTTCATTTTGCTAGCTTTACACAGGCTGCTGTGAAGATCAGTGCCTGAGACATTATAGAGGTTTACCTGTCTGCAAATGAGGCTATTTCTAGAAGTAAAAAAATGATTCAGTCATCTTGGCTTTTCTCAGATTTGTGTGCTTCTCTGTGCACGAGGCCTGCTCAATTCTTCTAACACATCATCATGCAAAGTTAGCTACCTCACTGCTAAATCCCTGCAGTATGGTTAATTCCACATGGTTTTCTTCTATTATACTTTAAAGTCAGATGCCTGGATCCAGCCCTGCTGGTTAACATTAGCACCTGACCTCTTGTTTCATGCTGAAAGGAGGAAAAAAAAACCTTTCTGGGAAAGCCCTTCATTAACATTTATGGGAAACCTTTTGGCCCATCTTGTTTTTTTCCCTTTCAAGATTAAAACACATAGTCTTTTTCCTCATTTTTCCATACCAGCCCCTCCCATACATCTAACTTCACATGGCTGTTTTGGGAAATCCCTCATAATGGGCAGTTAGTCTGTACTTTGCCTGGCAAACTCTGCTTTTTTCCCCTTTGGGAACACATCCATTGCATTCTTTGGAAATCGTGGGTGTAACCGTGTGGTATGATGGTGTTTTCTCTCTGCAGAACGAACTGTGTTTCCATGCTGTTTTTAGTATTCTGGACAGAGCAAAGAGGAACAACTGTTGGAACACCTCAACAATGAAAAGAATGCAGATATGAAAAGACATAAACAGATTTTTTACAATCTAGACAGTATGCGTGGCTTCAAAAGGTGGTCAGACACTGCGGTTATATAAGCTCACAGCCAAATTCAGGTTTGCTTTTTTTTCTGCAGATAATAAGAAATTCAATAGCATGAACAAAAACTAACAGTATCAGAGCACACGGGGGGAGGAATGTTTGAGGGAAGAGCCCTTGTCAGTCACGCTCCTCATATCCAGTGTGGTCAAAATTCTCTGACTCTGACTCCCCTCATCCTCACTCCTCACTTCTGTGGCTTTCCTGACCTTTTATCCGGGGGTTCCTCTTTCTCTGAGCAAGCCAGCACCATACACTAAGAGGACTCCCTGCGTGGGAGGGAAGAGAGAGAGAGAGAGAGAGAGAGAGAGGGGAAGCCTTCAGCAAGAAGTTCATCTTAACGTGACTCACCCAAAACTCTCCGCCTCCTTTCTCGACCCTTCTTGTAGCTCTGTGCTCCCTTGCTTTGCAAAGCACCAAACATATCTTTCTCCTCCTCTGGAAAAGGCCGTGGTAGGTCAGGCTCCGGGCCACATAAATTCAGACAAACCTTCGCAGACTGTGTTTGGTTGGACATTCCGTTCTGTGGCACACCTTGGGCCTCGCAAATGTTGAAACAGCTTAAATATGTGGGAGCTCTGGGTATTTTGACTTTGGCTTTCCAGGGGCCTCAACCCGTGGAACAAAAACAAACACAATGGGGATTCCTACTCAAATCATCTCAATTGAATCATCTTTTGGTACACGTGAGCCGGTGCCAAGTTTTGATTCTGTAAGGGTAATAAGAGTCGGTTAACCACAGCGCTCGGAAAGCCTGACAGGTTATGGGAAATGGCTTCTGGTGACAGTTGTCAGGCATTTCACTTTCCATTCAACTTTTAGTTCCCTTTTCAACCCTAAACCATATGTACTTCCACAAAACCTCCCTGGCAGATGTCTGCTGAAGCATATTACCATCTTACATCAGTTCATCCTGTTTCCGAATGTCATTCAGTGCAGTCTGACTTAATTGTTCAACGACAGCTTCTAGAAATTTCAGGCAGCCCACACTTTCTTTCCAGCTCGTTAAAGGACCATACCACTGTGTTCGCAAGTCTCAGCTCCTTAAAGGGCTGTTTCACCCAGATTTCTGTAGGTGTTCCTTATCTGAATCGAGAGGATGTCATGGTTCTTATGTTACTTGAACAAAAACAAAGGCAGACTTGATTTGTAATATAATGGATTACACAACCCAACTAAGTTTCAGTCAATTTCCACCAACAGGCTTTCATATTGTTTAGAAATGAATAGAAACCAATGGATGGTGTGAATGGTTTGGTGTGGCAAGAGTTACAAAGTGCTGTGATGTAAAGCATACGTAATTTGTAGCAAATGGACTAAAATGTGCAAACGTATAGACACTACAGTGCTATATGACCTTGTGCTCACACACAGACTTTATACTTACACTGTAGCACATGGCGTGATTGACACACACAATGTGCTTACCTTGAACTCCCAGCCTTGTCCTTTACTAGAGATGTGGGTGGTCCCGTGTCTGTAAGCCCAGGTAGGCCAAAGGTGACGACGAATAGGGTTTCCCACTCGGGTTTCCCTCGAGGAAAAAAAAAAAAGAGAGGAAGAAGAAAGGCCATCCAGCTTCTCTGTGTGTTGNNTCTCATCATGGACAACACTTACTGTTTTGTACTTGCTATAATGTTGAAATACAGAGGGTGACAAATTAAAGGGAAAACCTGAATGCTTGACCCCTACAGTGAGGGGATCTGGTGGCTCTATTATGCTATGGGGGACATTTTGCTAGCATGGTTTGGGTCCACTTGTCCCCTTAAAGGGAAGGGTCATTACAAAGCAATACAAAGTTGTTCTGAGTGATCACCTTTATCCTATGATGAAACATTTCTATCCTGATGGGAGTGGTCTCTTCCAGGATGACAATGCCCCCATCCACAGGGCACGAGGGGTCACTGAATGGTTTGATGAGTATGAACATGATGTGAATCAGATGCTATGGCCTTCGCAGTCACCAGAACTCAACCCAATTGAACACCTATGGGAGATTTTGACAGACGTGTTAGACAGCGCTCTCCACCACCATCATCAAAACACCAAATGAGGGAATATCTTTTGGAAGAATGGTGTTCATCCCTCCAGTAGAGTTCAGAGACTTGTAGAATCAGTGCCAAGGAGCATTGAAGCTGTTCTGGAGGCACGTGGTGGCCCAACACCTTACTGAGACACTTTATGTTGGTTTTTCCTTTAATTTGTCACCTGTCTGTATGACTTTTTAGTGATTTGGCTATTAGTGTTTTATTGCTTTGGATAATAAGATCAGGTAAACAGCTCAAGTGTAAATGTCAGTTTATCAGAGAAGAGCTGAAGAGCTTTATAGCCCTTCTTAAAATGTTTGAGGAGAGTGGAACGACCTTTAACTGAGCTAACACTCACAGTGCTTACGTTAGGCCTCCAATCTTTGGAATATTTCACTTTTTTTCCAATTGATGTCATGCAGCACAGGAAATGTTGGTCATAAAAGCATTTTATTAGTGTTGCTTGTCGGCGGTATAGAGCAGAGCGACCTGGAAAGGCGTGTAAGCTGTTCGTCTTGAGTATAAACAACCATTGCTGATGTCCAACCAGCCTGCATTGCAGCAGTGCTTGTCGAGGTTGCCAAATATTTCTTTTTTCCTAAAAAAAACAGCAATTCAGCATGAATTCTTGGTTGTGAATGTAATGTGTAGTAAATCTAGCTATATTTTTACATATTGTAGTGATGTTTGATAAGATATTATTTTTTTATCAGACCTAGGGAAGCCAGCCAGGGAAGGCTGAACTGTAATTCTCCATGAGGTAGGTGAGTTTATTGGCTTTTCCCCCTTGTTTGGGTATAGAGATCCAATCTGTGGGGGTCAAACCCAATAAACACGGAGGGGTCGGTGCCAAGTGGAGATATATTTACTGAAGCCCCCTCTGTTTTTCCCCACGGTGGAGGCTCACGTCCATTCGTAACCAACAGCCTCCATCCCTCTGCTTTCCAACAGTTCCTAGCCTGCAGCTCTCCTGTATTTGTGGAGCCGTCACAGTGAGAGGTAGGCAGCAGACACATTCTTTGCAGCCCTGCTGATTGGAGCGAGCACTTTATTTGCTCTGGGACAGACTTTGGACTTGTCAAACAGACTCATATTTCTGTTTATTTTTGCAGTGCTCTGCTCTGCTTGGGTGTCTCTTTATGCGAGTGTGCACTGTGACCAGCAAGGTGTTACAGTACAAAATGTTACTGAAGTGACTCCTCCTTTATTGATAAAGTTTCTCAATATTTCCTCCTCTTTTTACAACATATTAGTGCATGTTTGCCAGTTACTTCTAATTCCTGATGTATTTGCTGCTTGCTTAGAGATGTGCAGCGCTCTCTTTCCTGATAACAGATGATCTCAGAGGTTAAGAGTGTTATCTAAGAGTGATTCTACAAGCCTTATTCAACAGAGGTACTCCTAAATCTCCAATCATTTTTAAGAACCTCTGTAATTATAGTGCTTATCGGTAACACGCTTCAGTCTCATGGAGGTAGATAGAGGGATTGTTTTATATAACAACCCTTTCCACAAAAAATGAGAACATACTCATTCTGTTCCTTGGTAGAGAGTCTTTTGTATCATCAGCCCACGACCCAAATTGAGGCCCATGTTCACTGAATGATTCACGATGAGATGTAATTTTGGTATTCTCTTTCAATTTCGGTTTTCTATCTAAAAATAATAAAAGGAGTGGATAATGAGCCACCACTAGAGCATTAATAGAAAACTAATTACGGAGAAGTCTTTATTTCTGTTTAATGAGTCTCTACACAGCCATTCATCCACACTTTTATGTGTAATCGCATGAAGGGTACAGCAGCCCTTTCTCAGCCCTCCGAAAACCAATTACCTCTCACACACACACACCATGTGCTTTTACAAAGCTGAAGACACCCCATTTAACAATTGGAGACATAATGCCCTGTACTTTGACTTTGTTTCTCGCTCTCCTTTCAAATGAATTGTGTAATCCTGGCCTTGCTGCTATCTCCCACCATTCAGACGGCTGTAAATGTGTCCAAGCAGGACTATAGTGTGGCATTTTTCCTCCTTGGAGCCCTGATATCCTGGGAGCCCCAAGTGAAAGCAGTCTGACAGTGGATTAGATTTGGCTGAAACAGCTCTTTTACCGAGGCAGACTGCCAGATCCTTGTGGTCGATGTGGTGCGAGGGTCTCCAGATCTGCTACTGTTAACTGTGCACGCCTTCACATTGACCTACTTCTCAACATTTATGTAATCCTAAAGCTGAGGGCGGGGGGGTGGGGGGGTTGCAGGAGAGTAGGGGGATGTCATGGCTTGGTTAACCACAGGTATGTTCCAACATACACCAACGGTTTGTTTGGATAATGCAAGGACAGGCCACGGAGAGTTTGTTTGCTCTTGGCTGCTACTAAATGAGCTGTTGTCATTTCATACTTTCGTCACAAGCTGTGACAGCGTTAACCCTTGCAGTTCGTTGTCTTTAGAAATGTACCATTTGACCACCATGACAGCGTCAGACTGGACCCTTTATGCGTATCCTTTGTGATTACTGTTCCCACAAGAGAGACTGCAATAAAAAATCATTAAGTACTGATTTCCAATAACAGAACGTTCAGATTAATATTTTTTCTGTGTTCATCCTCTTTGTGTTTAGTGTGCGTGCATGCATGTGCGTGCCTGTCTGTGCGTGTGCCCGCCTGTGTGTGCAATGAAGTGTGTGAGGTGTATGAATGTAACAATAGCCCTGTCAGAACCCCATTACAGCTTCTGTAGATTTTCTCCCTCATGGCTGCCATTTGTTCAAGCCTTCAGGAACTCTTTCGAAAGAAGCACTCAGTGAAACCGCTGCCCGTGGCAAACTTTTGACAAATCTATAATTGAGCCATTTAATCGCACTTACCTCCTCTCAGCAAACAAAGGGAATCATCTCTCCGTTTCCTCCATGATGTCGGAGACTTAATACCTGAAAGGTTCAGATAGCCTTATCCACCTAGTTGTTGCATAGCTAATGAGATTTGTGCATTTATTTTAAATTCCACCTGGTCGATTGCCCTGAAATGCAGTCATTATTCCCATTCTGGTCTTTGAACTTTCCTCTGCATTAGGCCTGTGCTATCCGTTACGATCATCATCTGTGTCCTGGATGTCCAGCCAAAGCTTGGCTATGACGCACAAGACTCACTGTGTGCCCATATGTCAATGCAAGCAAGTTTCTTTTGTTGGACACAGCTCTTTCAGCAGTAATCAGTAGACTTTTGACTGATTGTTAAGTATGTTTTTGAGTCCTTTCAGGTTCCAAAAGAAGCCTCAAAGCTGCACCAGTTAATATTTTTATATTAACAACGGATCAAATGACTTTGTGAATCTGAAAGGGGTCGCTCATACGGACGACTCGACAGAATTATCACTCAACATTGCAGTTTGTCTCCGCTCTACAGAAATTTATAGCATCTTTTAGCTAATTGTTTTACTGTTTTGTTTCACTCTCACTGCTGTCATGAACACAATGTACGCTACCTGATCAAAGAAGAAAGACAGAAGTTAGTGACTAGCTGGTGAACATAGTGGAGCAGCTAAAGAGCCAGAACTTTCCTTCAGGAGTTGGTTTAGACCAAAACAGAGCTAAAAGGAGAGTGAATATTGGGCTTAAATTTTCCAGTTAGCCAGAAACATGACTTCAGATGAGTGCTAATGTTGCTCATTGTCTGTTGGATGTGTAAATAGTTCTGTGGTTCCCAAACTTTCAAAATTAAAACTAGCTTATATTTAAGGTGCACAAGGACAAACAAACAAAACAAAACAAAAAAATGTGTGCTGAGTTCAGTCTGTGTTGAGGGCTGAGATGTTTCAGCATTTCTTTGAGCTCACAGCGACAGTCACTACTTTTCTGATTGTTGAGCTCCTGAAAAACTCCTGAGCCGTGTTGTGTTACTAATGACAACCAGCAACTGTGAGTTGTCATGTTATTAGCTGCGGCATAACTGCATATTAAACAGAGTTTTGAATACAGTGATTAAATTCATTAAAAACCCACAATAAATGAACAATGATATGATAAATCTTGCGGCCCCCTTGTCCTGTCCTCAAAGCACCCCAGGGTGCCACGGCACCCACTTTGGGAACCACTGAAATATCATATCAACAGTATATGGTGATAATATATCAATGTAGTGTTTACAGCTTGTTCTGCCTCACCCAAGTGGCTAAAAAATGCAGGGGTAAGATGTATTGTCTTCTTTTAGACAGTTTAAATGAACTTTTAAAACCAGACAAATTCATCCGAGTCAGGAAATAATAATAATAATAATTTGTGACAAAATCACTGCTTAAAGTCCTCTTTGTTGTCTCAACCAACCAAACTCTCTTTATTTATGTGCCACTGAAATTCATGTACTTTGTAGACTCACAAATTGCAGCTGATAACTGTCATTTGAAGAGGTTAACCTCCTTGCGTGTGAGGCGCAGAGGAATGCTGTATCCCCATTATGTCGGAGCGTGGGACTCTGTTGCCTGGTGTAGGGAGGCTAGGATGACCTTCAGGAATGCTATTGTTGTGTACTCTATTCCCTTTCCAAATGCACCGTGCTCTATCAGACTGATGGTCCTTTTTAGCAGAATGCGATATCCACGGGTACCAGGGGCGAGAGAAGGGAGAAGGGGTCCATAAAAAGCCCCAAATAAAAGGCTGTTCTCTCTGCTCCGTCTCCCTTGTCCTGTGCTGGAACGGCAGGAATGTGGCAGGCAGACCGACTGGATCTCAGAGCCTTCAGCCCCTAATGAATTTTAAAAGGCCTTTTTCATTCAAAGCAGGGTGCTGGCTAACAGCATGTCGCCTGGCCAAGCACTCAGGGGGGGAGGAGGAAAGAGGAGAGAAGAGGAGAGGAGCATAAGAGGGTGGAGGGAGAGGAGAAGGAGGTGCTGGCAAAGTGAGTTGGCACCTAGGCAGGGTGGGGTATTAGATGTCCCTCACAGTGAGAGATAAAAGGCCACTCTGCATGAGAAGCCACTGTAGGAGCATTCTTGACCCTGCCACGAGGGTCTTAAGAGAATAGAGGGAATGTGAGAGACAAAGAAGAAAAGAAAGAGAGTGAAGGAGGAGAGGAAGAGTCAGAGCTACTAAAGACCGGGTAATCTGTCAAAAAAGAGTCTCAAATTTGGTCAAGGGTTATAAAATGAAACGTGAAGTGTCTGCACCTGTTTAAGGAATGGAAATGTGCTTATTCACTTTCTTGCCTGGAGTTAGATGAGAATATTGATGCCACTCTCATGTCTGTATGGTAAACATGAATGGAAAAGGGGAAATCGCTAGCTTTGCTTACCGCACAGACATGAAAATCAATCTTCTTCTAATTCTTGACGAGAAAGCGAATGAGTGCATTTGCCAAAATGTTGAACTATTCCTTTAAAGGTTACCACTTTACTGTTGGTGATAACTGAGTGTAGAAAATTGCATTCAGCTTGACAGTATATTGACCTCTACTATATGCCACCTTTTTATAACAAAGATAATTAGCACTATGACCTCCACAACCAGTAAGGTAAGGAAGAATTGATAAAGACATACCTGACTTAATGATTGATGGACCTGAAATTGGTGACTGTACCCAGTGGATGGATTTGCTTCTCATGAGTGAGATATGAATCACATGAGGAAACTACAGAACATTAACTTCAGGCTTAACCTGCTCTAATTATTAGTGTACCTGTGGGGAGCTGTTTAGGACTTACCAGTGGCATGCTAATTGTTTTCCTACCACGCAGCGGCTAGCACAGCTTTGTCAGTCATGATTACAGCACTTAATGCTCTGCCACAACCTACAGGAAAACCCATGAACAAGCATTAATTTTATTAGACTGATATAGGTGAAGATGGCTTAAGAAGGAGAAAGGAGACTTAAATATCAGTTACTTCACTGGCTGCTTTATTGTAGAAGCACACCTGCCTGTTAACGCTGGCGGATCTCTATTTTTCTAATTATGAACAACATGGCTGTGCCTCCAGTACAGTACATACAGCAGGTATTCAGTTACTGTTTGATCTAATTTTACAATGTGCAAGATCTAAGCAACTTTGTCTGTCGTATTAACTGATGTCAAACATGCTAGTTTTGACATCTCAGAATACCATTCTCCTGGGACTTTCCCATGCTACAGAGAGGTGTGATCCATCCATTCAGTTGTAGTCTCATGGCCAAAAAACTGTTGATGAAAGGGGGTCAAAGAAAATGGAAAACTAATTAAAAGTGGAGTTAGATTTGTGCCAAAACTTTAAAAACAACAGCTTGAGATATGAATGATTGCAGAGGGTTATGTCGGAACAAAAACCTCGGTGAACCTTGAAGTGGATGTGTGACGGCAGGAAAAAGGTGGACTCCTGCCAACTATGCACACGTATATAGGTTATCTGCTTCAATGAATCCCTGTTTCTGTGACAACATGCTGGTGGTAGCGTCAAAACGTGCCGTAAACAACACGAAGAATGCAGACAGGTGGAGGTGTGAAGGTGTCAGGAGGGTTTTCGTGGCCTTTTGGCACCAGCTGAGAGATGTTTAAACACAGCAGCCTGTGGAAACATTGTCGCTGACCAGGTGCATCTCTTTATGGTCATTGTAGTCTTTTCAAATGAATACTTTCAGCACGTACAAGATTAGCTCCTATAACTCCTGCAATGTCCCAGGATCCTAAACCAACGGGGCATCATGCAGCAACATGTAGCGTTTCTGTTTAACCTGTGCAAGACCTGAGTGATGCTAGTCAGTCTGAATCTCTATTGAATGTTTTGGGACTTTGAACGCGTGCTTTGGAATTCAGGATGTTTTAAAAGGCAAAATGGACCAATTCTCTCTAGATGAAATATTTCTTGCTGATTTCTCTTGGTGCTACTACCCACAAAGTAGAAGAATTTGGCTCAAAAGTGCCTCGAATCCAGCACAGCCCATGCTTACCTGTCCAATTTTTTATGTTAGCACTGACCCAAAGCTAGCCTGGGGTGCTGCTAAGTGGAGCTGATTTTCAGCAACTGCTCCAAGTCTGCATTCACAAAACTCCGCCAAATCTGGAAACCATATATGGGCCGGAGCCAGTAAACACTTGGTCATACAGTGCGAGGAGACAGCTGAGTGTGCCACTCTCAGCCGCAGATGGCCCGACTTACATGACCAATACATGGCGCTGATGTAAAATGCACGTTTAAGTCATTTGAAACCAATGTTGGATTAGACTAGATGATACAGTCACTTGGCTCTGAACCCACAGATTGATAGGATAAGGTAGATAAGATCTGATAAGATAAGGTCTGCTTTGTGAACATTTTAGTTGTGTTTATTCTAGTTTTTCTTGCAGGATTTATAGTAAGTGATGAATTACAGTAAGTCTGTAATTCATCTTTGTGTAGTCGGTGTATGTCTGACCACTCACAAACTGTATACACAAGACCATTACATCACTACTCTCACTCACTAATCTTCTCCTTAGTGTGCACTAACTTTTTTAGTGGGAGGATCCCTACTAAAATGTGGCGACATGATACTAATGTAGATTTGTCTTCAGTTTGTTCTAGTTCTTTTTCAACACGAGCATTTGTGCTTGTTTTTTTGTCCACATCTCATTTTCCATGCGTGTCCAAATCTCTCGTCCAAACTCAAGAGTTACATTTTTTTGGGTCCATGTGGAAAGACAGCCTAATTGATGTTCCCTACCAGGCGCACACAGCAGACAGAGCAGATATCACACTGTTGTCTATGTATAGGGGCCATTGCGTTTCACATGGGACGGGGGTGGGCCCGAACACCCTTTGGGTCACATCACCTCCAGTGATGTCAGAGGAAATGCCAGAGAGATGAAGTAAGGAGCTGCTTCATACAGTCCTGCAGATTCCTGGACAGACGACCACTGTGATAGTGGAGGCTCCAGTGTGCTGCAGACAGAAGAAGAAAGGGAAAAGCAGTGGCTGATAATGAAGGTGGAGACACATTGTGGATAATCTGTGTGGCCTCGTTACGAAAGGCGTTTCTCCTAAATGTTTTTTAATTATACACTAGTAGGATCTGGACAGGGTGTTAAATATTAAGTGCCTGCTCTTCAGCTTTATTGTGCAAATCTGGCCTCGCTGATGGGCACAGACATGCAGACAAGGTCTTTGTTAATACATGAAATGTTTGAACTGACTGAGGTCTCACAAGTGATGAGTCAGTGATGGAGCTGGGACCAGCTGAGAATTGTGATGCAAAGACAACATAACGCATGACTTGAACAAACATCAAAAGCACAAGTTCCCACTCAACCATCTGGATTGTTTACTTCCTCAGAGCCTGACTCAACCTTTTATTTGCCACCCAACATACCTTACAAACCTAACTAAATGAAGAGCAGAAGGTGCTCTGGCGACGCCTTTGCTTTGCACAAACAAATAATGAGAGGGATTAACTGTTACCTATACTTAATATGCTACACGCTGTCACTGTCAAAGCTTCCAAGAAACCACAAATAAATTTGTGAACCCAGTTACTTGGAAGGACGCTGTGTTCTTCCTGGTTAACTGAAGCAGAAAGATGAGCAGAATGCCTGCAGTGACGATGAAACATGGAGGAGGAAAGTTTTATTATTCTGTCTTATTTCTGGAAAGTGAATAAATCGGAAAAGTGCCATCGGGTCATAAGGCCATTGAAAGACACAGTCATCCAAACAACAGCTGTAAAAACTAATAGATAGTAGCATGATGTCATTGAAGTTACCAGTTTATTCGGTACACCTAGCTAAAACTAATGCAGTCGTACATATACAACAGCTCTGCAATAAATATCCCTTGTTTTTTGAGTTGATTCAGCTGCAATTTAGGAGGATGTAGTTTGTGGTGCTGTTGAACTATATTACATTAGACATTGCTGTAAGGAAAGGTCATTTGTGTATTCATTTGTGCGCATGCAGGCCTCCATTGTGTTATCTGGGAAGTGCATGGCGGGCTACCTGGATGACCTCATGGTTCAGCCCTCCACGAATGAGGAGAAGCAGAAGCATTGTGTCGGCCAAAAAGCACAGTGAGCGGGCTGAGGTCATAGTGAGATAGGGCTTGTGGAAACACTGATGATCTCGCTAACATGACTGGCCTCGGAAACTACTCCCGCAGGAACCCCAAAAACAGGACAGTAAAATCACACTGGGCGGTCAGACAGGAGAGCGGACCAGCCGAAGTTCAGCCACAGAAAGACCTGCTCTTTCCTCAGGTTTCCAGTTCAGCAGAGAGGACATGCAGGTGAAATGTGGATTCCCCCCCAATTTTCCATCCAGGGAATGCATTTCATAATATATGCTGATGTTATCCGGGTGGCAGTCATCCCTTTACTTCCTTCCTATAAATATATGGAAGACAGACAGCCCATAACATGAGGACAGGAAGAGGCTTTTTTAGAGTTTGTGTTCGTCCTTCAGCGTACCTATTTTCCGCAGCCACTGCCTTGTAAAAGTTTTAACATACTTCCTCCGAAATGACATCATTTCATGGCTCATTAAAATGATGTCATCGCAACCTGTTGGAGAGAAAAGGTTTTGTTTCATTGCGCTCAATCTCAGGAATCAGGGTACTGCGAAATACTGTGCCTTAGAGAAATCCAGTGAAAATCCTCCAACTGATTTTCATCATCTTGTTTACAGTTGATTAGAACTGGACCGTATCTTAATATTCCTGAAGATAGGAAATGCTGATGGTTTGGTGGTGTGGCTTACTGTACGTCATCACAATTCAGTCTTTTGTTTAATATCTGCAGATGTTTTACGTGCTTTTCTGTTTGTGTCCTCGTGTTTGTTCCAGACGGAGGCAATGAAAGGAGCTCTGAAGGATTTGAATCTGAACATTGTGGAAATGACTGACGAGAACGCCACACTAGATGGAGGAGATGTGCTTTTTACAGGTAAGCTATGTCCACGCAATCACTGTATTTTTTTTTCTGTCTTTGAACACCTAGAACTTCTACACCATTATACCAATCAAACAACAGCCTGAGGCCCTCCACATATGGAAGGTTTACTGTACAAAACAAATGTAGCTTGTTATGAAATGCATCTTCAGGTTTTATCTCCTGCACTGCATTACTGACCTAAACTGCAAAACAAACCCTAAAATACAATGTTTGGGTCGTGGAGGGGGGCATGTGTGTCAGGATATTGTAGTTTCCTACAGCTGCTATTAAAGATTACTTAAGTAAGTTCTAATTGAACCTTAATTATATGAAGCACTTTCAAAATAATTTAACATAGACCAAAAGTGTTGTACAGCTTCATTTTGACAAACTACCATTAGAGTCCTGACACAAAAACCAAACTTCAAGGCTTTTACACCTCATCTTAATCAGAATCTACAGCAAAAGAGTGTAAAGTGTAAAGCCTTGATAGCAGATTTGAATGTTCATAACACCCCTCAATACGAAAGTGTTGGATGGATCAAACAACATGCTGGTGATTTTGCTGTTCTTAGAGCTTGTAAACTTGAAAACTGTTAAGTTTGTCCTTGAAGTGGAACTAGGGAGGAGTCCACCGGGTCATTGAGGGCTTTTCTCCATGTTTTCTCAAACACCAGCTCACAATATGATGGCAAATGAACATTGCTTCCAACACAGTCAAGCAGAAACAGATACTTTTATAAGGTTTGATGCTTTTAAGTCAATCAGTGCACCGTTAAGTAACATTTTTGGCTTTAACCTGCACAATAATTCTCAAACTTTACAGTCAAAAACTTTACAGGAGAAGTCCATGTTTTTCCACCTTGCTTCAATGCTTGAGGTCAGTAATGACGTGTATCCTACTTTTGATTTCCCCCCGTACGGCCATAAAGAAACACAGAAATTTTCTGACCAGTACAAAACATATTTTAAAACAGCAACATAATGTACATGTTTCTGAATGGCGTGCAGGAGTAATATCGTACAACAGGATGCTTTGTGTTTTGGTCTTCTTTGCCTCTGTCTCATCTGTTATTTCTGCATCTCAAAACACGTAATGTGTTATTTCTTACATAACATACTTAAACTTGGGTTTTGCTATAATCCATTACCTTCATGTAAGAACTATGTATGTACTTGTTGAATTTAAGTACAAATAAGAGGGTGTAATTGTAAGCAGAAAACATTAGAGAGCAAAGAGAGTATGTCTCATAGACACTTTACTAAGTAAGAAGACCATTGTGTGTCTGTAAGTACATGTCCTCCACACAAACATCCCTCTGTGCGACCTCGATGACCTGGTGCCTCAGCACACTAAGCAGAATTTCCCTTGAAAAATAATATGTAACAAAAACGTTGTATACCACACTGCATGGTCAAATCAAATCAGCGGGACTTCAGGCTCTCACCAAGGTGCCTCTTATTCTTCTGGCATCAGGTTATAAAATTGATGAGAGCAGAGAAAGCATGGTGGGCTTTATTAGATCTTCTGTACATTCTGGTACAGTCGTGTGGTGAGTTAAAATGTGGGTCAGTGTCTTCTACACTGCGCATGCCACTAGGAAAAAGCATAGTACACTTAATTGGGTTTCTAGACACTGGCTTTGTGCTCTCGTTCCTTCCAGCTGAAATCGGTTTCACATGGCAGGGCTAGAAACATTTCCTGTTGGCAGGGCCCCGGCGAACGGCTCATTTTGTAAAGGCTCAGCAGCTACATTAGGAGCCCATCCCTGAGCTCAGTGTGCTGCTGCAGCCTCGCCAGGCATTCAGGGCTCTGTCTGTTTGTGCCCCACCATACTGACCACAGTTGGCCTTTCTCACAGGCACGGATAAAGTGCACACTGTGGTGACTGCAGTGTTCAGCTGCTGTAGCTCTGGTGCTCAGGATTTTTAGACTTCACTTCATTGTAGATTTTTACAGATTTTAGAACTTTTAAATGTCGTATAAATGTTGATACTGCAGATATTATACTTATTAAGTCCTATATCCCCTCTGCTGTCCACCATCTCAATTCCTCATAGTTGATATTTTTTATGCTTTGTATAGCGTCATTACCTTGTGCATCTTTTTAGGTATATATACATATAGTTATTTATTAATGCACATATTTATTTGTTAACGATTTATCCACGTAGGAGTATAGCCTTTGATTGTTTTTAGTTTTGTCATTCAGTATTTTTCTTTTTTCCTCCATCTATCGTCTGTGTATCGGTTGATATGGGTGGCGAGTCGCTGCATACAGTTGCCCCTACAGCCATTATGAAAGTTGTATTGAATTGAATGGAATTGAACTGAGCTGAATTGAACTGATATTTGCTTACACAACTTAAGTGGAGTCTGATTCTTTCTTCAGGTCGAGAGTTCTTTGTGGGCCTTTCCAAACGGACCAATCAGAGAGGAGCAGAGATCCTAGCAGATGCCTTTAAGGTGAGTTTCAGTGGTGTAAAAAGTGGCCAAATTACAGGTAGTACTTGATTAAAAGTAAAGATACCTTTGCTTGAAAATGACTGAAGTAAAAGTGTAAGCGACCCATTATGTAACATACACGTACTGTACAAGTCCTAACATTAAGTGTCTGAATTTAAATGTACTTCAGCCTGCATTAATCCATATTTGTAGACATTTTGGGGCAGCGCAACAAGCTGTAAACACAAAACTGACATATAATATAAAGTTGACATGGCAAACATGCAGGCCAACAGGTGCCTGTTTACATGTCCACGAAATGAACAAATGGCGAAATGCAGTTAGGTCAGCCCCAAAAATGTAAGTAAAATAACTTTTGCATCAAAGGATTAATGCTAAATTTGTCAGTTGAATCTGTGTGCTGTTCTGGGCATTTAACTGTATGAGAATGGAAGAACATTTGAACAGAAATAGCCTTTTTTTAATACACAACCACCACTTTCTTAAGTCTCTTAAATGGTCCCTAAACACAAGCCTGCTGTGAGCGATCAGACATCGCAAACAAGAAAGGAAGAGATAAATATGTTATCAATCATAAAAAGCTTTAGACCGGGAAGATAACAGCATCATCACTCCATTTATCTTACTTTTTTCATTCTGTTCTTACCCCCCTTTCTCTCTAATTCCATTTCTCCCTCCATCCATCTCTGCCTCCCTCCACCCCCTGCTTCCTATCCATTATAGCTATCCTCCATCCATCCACCTCTGCCTCCTTTTCTTCCTTTTCTGCATTCACTTTGCTGTGCTGGCTGTGGAAGTCTGACTTCCAGACTGTGTCAAGGCTGCGCTGTCTTTGTAGACTATATAATACTCAGTGCATATAAACATGAACTGTTGCTAGGACATGTGGAAACCCTTCAACACATCCTATTGGCTGCACAGGCAAACTGGCTAGCTAGTTAGCAAAAAGGTGTTTCTCTGATGAGTTAATTTCAGGTGCAAAGGCACAAACTGGACATCACGTAGAACATTCAAAACATATTTGTGTATCTAGTAACTCTGTGTACATCGTCTGGGAAGTTAAAGTATCAGTTGTAGACCTATTGACATAAAAGTGAGAGTAACCGAAAAGATAAATAACTGTGCAGTATTTCTACTTTGTTATTTAGCACCACTGAAGCGGAGCACTCTGAGATTATTGATGGATGGATGCAGCTGTAAGGAATCCCAACGGCAATTAGTCGTTGGTGCCCGGGTCCAGGCCTCAGCTGGCTTTGAGGCATTTTTAATCAGCTATTGATGTGAACCTCTGCCACCTCTGTACACAGTGATTAAACAAGCAGTTGATGACACTGATTAAAAAGGTGATTTGGGAGGGGAAACACCTCTCTCATGAATTATTTTATGAACACTCTCACTCCTGTGCTATTTATTAATGAACTAAATTGACCTGTCTGTAAATCACTGCTGTGCTTACAGATTGTAGATGTTGACCACTTGTGGGGAAAAAAGAAAAATTATATCTCTCACAGTCATATTTGTAATTAAAACCAGTTTCAGCACACCATCAGCATCATTACCATCAATCAGTACCTCCATGTTAAAAGAATGCATTTAAAGCTCATTCTTCCATGCTATACCTTGTGAGTAAATACTGTCCTTTGAATGAATGAACTGTCGGCACTTTATTGTCAATTTGATGATTGAATTCTTTACTTTTTTTATCTTCCAGTTAAGTCTTTTTAAAATATAATTTACAACCTGAGAATGACAACTGTTAGAGCTCCTGTCTTTTTTCCTTTTGATTGGACAAATGTAACATAATCACTAATTTACTCATCTTTAATAAGCTGTCGGATGAACTCATACCAGAGAAAAGCAGTTAAAAGGCTAAGTCTGGTGATATTCTCTGTTTTTCTTATTGTCAACAAATCCAGTGAAAAGGCAACACTAAATTGATCTTACTAAGTAATGAAGTACTTCCTGTGTAGCCGGAGCCTGATAAAGCTTATTACTCTGTGTCAAAGCTTCCACTGTTGTTCAAACACTATTAAAAACACATCAATGACCCAGAGCGTCATCATGGACACTGTATTTGAGTCGCTCCCATGTACACTGTCCCGCTGCTGCAGTAAACACTACCCAGCTTACCAAATTGGCTGCTGAAATTATTGCACTACTTACCCCTGTTTGAGAAACTGTTGATAAAAAATTACAATGCCCCGCTATCTTAGGAAATGTTTAAAAAAAATAAAATAAATAAATTTAAATGAAAGTGTGTAGTTATACCCATTTAAAGATTTATGTCTTCGGTTGGAACAAATGGACTTGGGAAGTTCAGGGTGGTCAGAAAGTATTGAAAGATGAACTAATGCATTGTTGGTTTTGGTCTTTTGGGATTTGTTGACAATGAGAAAAATATTGATCGCCAGCCTGATACAGTACTTAAAGTAAAAGGCAACAGTAAGTCCATCAGCCCGGTCTGTGTCTCTTTTCAACTCTTGTTGATGTCAGTGATTTTGTATTTTAAATATAATATTTTCCTTTCCGACTACTTTCTGAGTAATTTCCGTGTGCTGTGCCCTGCAGCCTCAACAACCACCACCCGCGTATGACACACGCATCCAAAGGAAATATTCCACAAAATATCCCAAACACTGAAACAACAGATTCAGGCAAACTGGGAGGATTTAGGCATGCAGCCTACAAACAGGGTCACAGGGTGGCTTACAAACACAGACTGATTCTATCTATCTTGTTTACTGTTATTGTAATGTGAAGGAGTTTCATACTGCAGACTTATGTGTATTGCTTTTGGATTTGCTCTGAGAGACCATAACAAAAGAGAGAAGCTGGCTGACTCACAAGTTCAGAGGTGGGTCATGGCGTGAAGAGTTCAATACATCACAGTAACCGGAATGGCCTTATTGCTGTGCTTCCATCTTCCCATCTGTATCTGATTTGAATTCCTCATTATGGATTCCTCTGTGTTTTCAGTTATCTTTGATAAGACAGGACTTAATGATGCGTCTCTGGTAAATGACACTAGGAAAAATCGTTTGAGCGTCCATTATTGTTTTTTCCGTTTTTTATCAGATTGATTCCTCCTATCGCTGTTGTTTTTTCCTTTCATTATCAAATTAAGGATCATTTTGTTGCCAGGTTTGTTTAGCACTCAACAACTGCATACAGATGTCGAAGCTCTTTTATTTATGGTCCTTGCAGAGGTCAGAATAGATGGTGCTGTTGATTGAATGAGTTTGTTCGAGAAGAAGTAATATAGAGGCCAAACCACTTCTACAGCAAAGAGGCGTTGAATCCTAACTTGTACCAATAAGACACGAACATGGACACCGTTAAAGACCTCAACAGTGAAGCTCAGTCTGTGTTGCTTCTGGGTTAGTCAATAGGGTCTTTTCAGGTCACAACATGGCATTATATCGACCTGTTAGTGCAGATGAAAAGCAACTCTGTCTCTCCCTTCATTCCCTTAAGGATTTATCTCGATAAAAAAGTATCACTCGTATTTCTAATTTTACACTGCAGCCAAACTTCCTGTTCATGGATAAGGAATGAAGAAAGTTCAGATTACATAATCCCCAGTTGTCCTTTTGTATCTTCTAAACAAGTGCCAAGGAAGGAGTTCAGGAAAACATCAGGGATAGGGTAATTTAACTTTTTCGCATGATTAACTGCCAAGAGCTTTTCTGTTTTTCAGTCACAATAACTATTTCAGTGAATCATAGCGCTTTAATTGAACTAATGATGCAGTGCAAATATTGACCTGAAAAGTGTTAACATATACTTGAATGGAAAATGTCACAACAGAGTGTAACGATGGAAAATGTACACAATACTTCACAGGGTTTTATGAAGCTAAGAGCTATAAAACCCATTCAAAACATATTATGTGATTAAGAAAACACATGGATGTCAGATGGAAGTTATTTTCTTAGGCGCAAACCACAATTTATACATTCATATAAATGTATTCACATAGATTCCGGAAAAGGTCTTGGAAAATACACTTAAAGTCTCACATCCTATCATAATTCAAATTACTGCTCCGTATCACTTCAAGGTTTACAAATCTCTGTAGGACTCAACTCTGGCTCATGCAAGTCTCTAAAGGGCTTCCAGTGTGTCTTAACTGTCACAAACTGTGAGTGCATGTATGAAATGCTCAATCAATCAACTCAAAAGTGGGAAATTCTTCCAGTCCAGTAAATCAAAATCAGAACAAAGTCAGTGGTAAAATGATGTTGTTTCAGCAGGGTATGCTATGCTATAATTCTTCAAATATGGACCCCAGGCTTTAACTCTTGTAATGGTTTCATCTGGCATTTTAATGAAGGGATCAGTCCAAAATCTAAAGCTAAAAATAAGTAAAACACTATAGGCCCCTATACAGTACTGTAGAAATGATCCTATGCTGCACTAATATGGACCATATATCAATCAATAGGGATGTGATTGTTGGTTAGATGCTGCTTTTATCCTGAGTCTGACATGTTTAGAGATTTAAAGGCCCTGAAAACATATTTTGTTAATCAGCCTCTTGTGCGATGGAGTCCTACTTGAACGCTTGAACAGCTTTGGTCATTTCACAGGAGAAATCTCTATATTTGTGTTTGAAGTGGGAAGGGCTCCGTGGAAAAATGTGATGCCATGTATTCCCGGACATCGATCGGAGTTGAGCAACATTTCAAACAATATGTAATGAGTTGCAGGGTTGTGTGCTCATGTTGCCAGGCTACCTGTCGGTTAACTGTGACCAAACCACACCCTCACAGTTCTGATGAAGAAGATTAGCTGAGATTTTGACTGTTAGACTCTTCATAAATAATCACAGCACGTTTTTTCCGATCTTTAACTTTGATTGTTACATATCTAGTCGTGAATACTTAATGTTATAAAGAAATACTTCAGATTTGAAACAAAGTTTTTAGGGACTTAAAAGATTTAAAAGGTACAAGAATCTCGCCAAGCAGCAGCCATGTTATGGTGTTAATAAAACTATTATCAAATCAGTTGTATTAAGAACCATTTTTAATACCTGTTGTTTTGTAACACCTCATTTGGTATGCAACATCATGCTGCCAGAGAAAGCCTCTCTAATCAGGCTCCTACAAGTTGCTCTGTAATATGAAACAGTATTACATATCCCAGACATTCCTACTGTTTCCGCCCCTGAGCTGCCCTCTACTTCATTTTAAAGGCCACTTTAGACCCAGTTTAAAGATACTGCACAAACCGCTACAGTGCTCTTTGATTTTCTTATAAAACCAATACATCACATCATTTCACTTACACTGATTGGAGCTGTAGCGCTTTGCTGTGGTTCGAAAGGATTGTGAAGCATCACCACAGACGAAGGACGACTTACACTGAGTTATCACATCTGTACAGTCCAAGATTATATTGTTAGGATTAAACTACATATAAATTAGTATCTAATATTTTGTTCTCCCACATTTGAATAAATGAGGAAGCATTACATTGTACAGCTATACAGGTCACTGTAGATATGTGTGGGACAGTGTTATGACAGTTTACGTATTGGCTTATGACATTGTTGCTGTACAAAAGGTTTGCTCAGTAGAGAACTACCTACATAGACTTACTTGCAAGGAAACAGTATGCCAGCAGATGTAGAGGCAGGCTCCTAATGTTTACGCCACAAAGTGATTCACAGTGATTTCTGCTCAACACATTGACCCTAGAGAGGCGCCATCAATTGAAATCATTATGACCTGGGCCTGTCCTATCTTCATGAAGCTCATCATAATCAGTTTTTGCTTCACCTAATTGGCTTGTGCTTTGCAGGACTACGCTGTGTCGACCGTGCCTGTGCTGGAAGGGCTGCACCTGAAAAGCTTCTGCAGTATGGGGGGACCAGGCCTCATTGTCATCGGCTCCAGCGAACCAGCACAGAAAGCCCTCAAAGTATGTGTATGCGTATGTGTTGTATGTGCACTAAAAGCATCATCCTATTGCTATGCTTCCCGCAGCTGTAGTCATGGAAACAATTGAATCAATGTAGTGGCATTGTTTTAGTAACTATGACGCACATTGACGCAGCTGATTCTTTTTTTTTTTTTTAATTCTTTGGTTGACTCTTGGCTCCATGCCGTTGGTATGAACAGCCCTGTCCTTTTTTTTTCTCCTGTTCTGCAAAGTATTCAGCAAGAATAACACTACAAGACAGGACATCACACGTGTTGATTCAGAGCAGACTCCCTTACTTACAGCTTGATTGCTGCTTCCCACTGCAAGCGCATTGAAACCACCTGTCACCTTAATCCTTCCCCATTAATTCATATTCTCAGCTAATCTGAGGGGATTGCCCCTGGCGCTCACACTCCAGCTTCAATTACAAAGGTATTGTCCTCCCATTAAACAGCCTGAGCTCATTACCGCATAAAAGGCTTCTGAATCGATCGAGCTCTGCCGCGACAATAGCCCTCAAAAAATAAACCCAGGGGATGCTGAAGGACTTGACATGAAGAAGAGGCAGTTTACACCCTGACAGAGACAGATTGTCGTTTTCACAAAGAGAGTAATAAATCTCAGCCCATCCCTCTGATGGAATCATCCCCAAAATTCCCAAACATCAACACATGAGACTTAATGTGAACTCTTTTGACAGCACACACGACTGAAATACAGTGGAACATGTAATGTCGTATTTGCACAGCATCGACACGCATGCTCTATATCTAATTACACAAGTATGAAGACTTGCACACAAGCACATACACTCTTGGCCTTGACAGATCCTCACTGGCAGGGCTTTTCACCTGCCTCCTAGTGTGACATCTCCCCCTACTGGCCCAACCCTACACAAGGTTACTTTAAGTCAGGTAAAAGTCAGTGTATCTCAGGGGCAATTAAAACCAGACCATCTGACAGCTCATCCTAATGAGGCAAAGTACTTGAGAGCAGCACAAGTTCAGACTTGTTGGTTTTGTGAGCATGTTTGCATTGGTGAAGTAGGAATAACTCAAAATCTAAGCATAAACACACGCGCTAATTGATTTTATATTCCAGCATCGACTCATTAAGATTCCTGCCTGTTTGATCACCCCAGTAATTAGCTACTGGAGCGAGGAGTGGCCGTTAGCGAGACTTAATGACAGACTGCGCGCTTTCTAATTATGGCTTACGTCACCCTCTCTTGCAACAATTAGCTTCTGTTTTAAAGGACTTTTAACGACCCTGGATTTGTAATTAGGTAATGTTCTCTTTGTGGGGGGAGTGAGATCTCATGAATGCTGTTTTAATGAATTCAAAGTGCTTGTTTTGGATGTGGATGCAGCTCTTATGGCAGTGAGGCTCCTTGTCTGTGCGCCCTTGGACAAAGACACTTTGTACAAATTAAAGTTGGAGCCCGACTAATTTAGTTTGTCTTTAGGGAGCTAGATTTTGCTGCTATGGGATATTCACTGAAAAAGAATATGTTGGCTGTGTCTTTATATGAGATTTTTTTTTTAATTTAGGCTGAGTGCTCAGAACGTGTGTATATATATGTATATATATATATATATATATATATAGGCCAGGTGTAGTCTCTTGTCTGTGTTTAGCTCTCCCAAGGATGAGAATACATGTTGACCGGATGGATTTCGTCATCTATCTGCTGCTGTCACTGCCAAGCTTCACTCATGAAGTCATCATCCCGAAATACCGCCTCTGTCAGAGGCTGCAGCACCCACTCCCTGTTCTCTCACACACTACTCCCTCCCTATAGTGGACTTGCGGGCAAGCTCTAGCTCACCAGTCACCCCTCTACTCAGCCCCGTTTGATTCATGAGGTCATTACTCTCTTCTGGTCAGGGTTTGATCTTCAGCTCAAGGGTGTTTACACACTTCAGTTTTATAGATAATGTGGTGACAACACGTGAAGGTTGTATTCAGGATCAGTTGTGTTTGATGACCAAGTCCTCATGCTCATATACATATTAGGTTTCCTTGCCTATGATGTCAGAGTCCTTCAGCTGCATTGTCAGCAGCTGATAACACATTTTAGTAACTGATTTAGGAGGAATTGTCGCCTTGTTTCTTCTTGAAACGATCATCAAACAAGACTAGGAGTCCACAGCCACACAAACAGCTGTACTTAGGCGCAGTGGTGCTGTGAGCTAAATGCTAACATCGGCATGCTAACATGCTCACACTGACAATGTTAACAAGGTGAAGTTTAGCAGGTATAATGTTTACAATATTCTTATTTCAGCATGTTAGCATGCTAGCATTTGCTAACAAGCACCAAACACGAAGTACATCTTAGGCCACTGGGAGTGTCATTAGTTTTGCAGGTATTTAGTCATTAACCAAAGTATTGACTAAACTAGAGGAAAGGTTGAGATTTGTTATTCAAGACATGAATGTCTGAACAAAATTTCATGGCAGTCTATTCAATAGTTGTTGAGATATTTCAGTCCGGCCTAAATGGTGAACTGACTGACCGGCATGCATCATATCAGGAAAAAGGCCATATATGGCATTCGAGCACTAAGTTTCCTTGCCAGTGATGTTATCCCTGAGTCAGCAGCGGAGTCAGATAGCAGCAGCTGATAACATAAACATGATATCATAGATCACAGTATAAGGTCTCTGTGTTTATTCGTTAGATAATAAGAAAAAACATGAATTGTTTCAGGGCACTATTCTGAATTTGGTTCTTTTCTCACCATTATCAGAGATGTTCTGCGTCCTCCCCTCCCCTCCCCTTCCTTCCCTCCCTCTTAGTCATCTTCCACTGGATACCTCAGGGTGCAGCAATAAACACTCCGTATAGACCAATAATATTTCCAGAGTGAAATGTGTATCAAGGAGCAATAACAAACATTTATTGTACATCAACAGGAAACAATTTCAGTTTCATTTCCCCTGTGGAGTTGGAAGCAGCCTCAAGTAGGATTTGTCTTGTACATGCTGCTGTTGTTCATCAGTGAAAAGAAGTATTGTAAAACTTTTAGAGGCTTCCTGGGAAGGATTACTACAATGAGCATTATAAATATTCATACCAGGAGCCAAAATACAGATTATGCTGATGACCACGGTGGACGGCATCAGGTCCAGTAAATTGTCAGTGTTTTTGTTAACTGGTCAGGATTGTCATTGCCCAGGGGGTGATTTCATTACCTTCCAGTAAATATTTTCTTTTAGCAGCTCTGACAGAGCACATTCTGCTGCCCAGTTACCACTCTGTGTATTAACTGGACCTCAGCCACTGTCCAGAAGTAAGCTGCTGCTGATTTGCTGTAGCTTTACGCCTGGTCGAGGGCCAGGATGACTATGTAGGAGCTTTGGTTCTCCACTTTTCCTTTTGCTCTTAAACATTTAAAGAAGACGCACACATCTGAGACATATTAGTGGTTTCAGACAGACAAACTGATGTTAGCAAAAGCTTCTGAAAGCCTAATCTAAGAAGTGCTTTAATGCATAGATAACCTTCCCTTGAATGTTTTATTTCTTGAGACCCAAGATTTAAATAAATTAAAACATCTTCAATATTAAAAATACATGAGCTAGTAATCTGGCCTCATATTGACCGGTTGCACCCACTGACATGAACAGAACTTTTCCATTAGTCAGGTGAATTTTCTAAGGATTTAATTGCATTTCATGGATCAGAACTTTACACGAAGCGTGAGGAAATTCTGCCGTCTGATATTTTCCGTACGCCCTGAATAGTTTTCCCTCTCTGTTTTTTTTTTTTTATGGAGAAATTGAGATGTTTTAGAGACAGAGAGGGAAGCAGGAACAACTGTGATCTTTGGTGGAGTCAACGTTTATTCTCCCCTCTACCACTTTTAATCCCCCTGTGTGTGAGAGACTGCGTTGGCGGTCACGCACATGGACGGTGTTTTCATTTAGGGCTGCTGCAATCACCTAACACACCCACAAGTGACCTGGGAACGTCTGGTCTGGTCACACACATGCAGTCATATTCACACACACACACACTGCTTGCACTCCACCCTGCAGCCCTGCAGTGTCAGCTCCTATAAAAAAAATTGGATTTATTTTGCATTGTCAGTCATTTGCAGAGCCTATTAATTTACTGTTTATAAAATGAGTCATGGTTGTCAGATGAATCAAAATATTAGTGGCTCTTACAGTTTGCTGTAATGCATGACTTCCTTTTTTTATTCTTTGTTTTTAACATTGTTGGTGCAAAACATTCATGACTGTGTTGGTTCTGCACGGCACTTCCCAGAGATCACTTAACATTTAACAATGAGTCCAGTTCTGTGACAACTTTTTCCTTGGGCTTTCTATTTAATGATGGGATTTACTGCTCATACTAACCGCACAATTGTTCTTCTATTTATTCCAACCAAGCGCTGTTGCTGCTGCCAGAAACATAAAAAGTGTCACTTCCTGTGTGCCGAATAGATTTTCCCAGGAAAGCCCTAACAGAGTACTTAGAACAGCACATTTGCTATTGGGTTGGATCAGTTGGCAATAGACAACTATCTACGTGACAAGAAATCACTTTTTTCAGGGTACAAAGAGTTTGACTGTATTCAACTTATTATGTGAGTATTTATAATGCAAAGTAATCCATATTTGTGCATAACTCAAACCGAAAAAGGTATTTCCCGTCTCAGTAAACGCCCCGGTCCTCCCTATTGCAGCAGACCCCAGTCAGTGGGAACTGAAATGAAAACATCTTCAGCCACAAAGCCTATTGTGCTCACAAACCACACATTTTCCTCCCACGTTTGTAGTTGTGTCATCACATTTGCTCACAGCCACTCCTCCAAACATAAATGTGCGTCAAATGAACGTCACCTTTTGGTTGCGGTGTTGTCCCATAGGTGGCTTTTGGTGAACGGTTTCATAAGCAAAATCTGATCTGCAGCATTTGCATTTCTTTTTTTCATAGTTTTAACTTTTGATAATGACCTTTTTTAAACTGCTAATCATTAACAACCAACTCATCCTGCATGCGATTGAAGACCAAAGATGAAGACAGAAAGAGGAGCAGCAGACAGAGGATGAGACAGCGGAGGTCTATATCTGGTGGAAATCTGACTTCTCAAAATACCTTTTCTGGGATGTTGACACTTTGGATTTTTTTTAACTCGCTTTCCACCTCCCCTCCCCTTCTCGTCTCAGAGGTATCCGTCCGCAGATGTTCTGCTCGTAAACATTAAGAGGCACCTGCCTCTCCTCTGGTCATAACATCCTCACCCCCCGACTTCCACTTGGCAACACAGGCGTCTTCTCAGCCTCTCTCCCCCCACCGCCTGTCCCACCTTCAGCTCCTTCAGATTACATAAATAACATGACATCTGCAGAGAAAGAATGTCTGTCTGCTCCTGCATTCTCCATTAAGGCCCCCCAGGCCCCGAGAGCGGTTTGGCCAGCAGAAAGATGTGGTTCTGCCTTTGGTATTGTGGCCTTGCTTCAGACTCAACATGTCTGATAGTCTGAGTAATTGTTTTCTGTCTCTCTCTCTCTGAAAATCATGTGGACTCCCAGCCTGTTGTTTGTTTACTAAATGTCTGTTTCGTGTCTGTCTCTTATCTCTGTGTGTAGATCATGCAGCAAATGAGTGACCATCGCTATGACAAACTGACGGTGCCCGATGATCTTGCTGCCAACACCGTCTACATGAACCTACCTAATAAGGGACATGTGCTCCTGCACTGCACTGGAGAGGAGTTTCCAGAGAGTGCAAAGGTAACGCTCAGCTCATCTCACATCCACGTGCAGTATCTTTGCCTCACGCTCACCATCACACAGTCATTTACAATCCTGAGGTTACACCTTTGGGAGGAAGAAACTTTAGTGGCTTAACTTTAAAGAGCACTTGCCTTTGTTGCTCTCCATCCTGTCCAGACCTCTGAGACAAACAACTGGTCAAGGAAACCCTGCAGAATCTATGTGGTTGGTTTACACAGACCACTGCAGGTCAACCACAGCCAGCACTGTGTTTTTTGACAAAGGAACCTGCAGTTTTATGTGAAGTGACCTTTTGTGGACATGACTGACCACAGACTAGGAGCCAGAGACGTTGGATTCATAGGAAAAAAAATGGAGTACTTTCTTTTTCCTCAGAACAGTGAATTACTACCTGTCTATCAATTATTAATTGTTTTGGTTTTGCAGCCCACAACTCACCAATCTCATCAGTGTCAGTGAAAAAACTCAATGTATGCGTCCTGCCCGTTATTAAAGGGCAAAGGTAGCAGCTAGCTGGTGAACATAGTGGAGCATTTAGCTGCTAAAGAGCCAGATATTTACCTCAGGAGTTGGTGCAGACCAAACCAGACCTAAAAGGAATGTGACTGTTGGACTTGCATTCATCAGGTGAACACAATCACAACTCCAAATGAATGCCAATGTTGCTCCGTATCCGCAGGATGTGTACATAAGCTTCTGCTTGCTAACATGCTTGTCATATTGACTTTATAAGGTGATGATATGTCACTGTAGTGTTTACAGCTTGTTGCGGTGCCCCTAAGTGGTCAAAAAAATCAATTAATGCAGGTTTAAGTATTTTTTCACATACAAATTATTACATTTTTTAATAAGCAAACAAATTACACGTTTTTTTTCTACACTTAAAAGTACTTATTTGTACTGTCAACTCTAAAATAAAGGCAAAACGCCAAAAATGTATTTAAAAAACGACTGACGGCACCAATCCACATAAAAGTAAAATGGCTTGCTGTTAGATAGATAAAATGTCTTTTTGTACTTATGCGGTCCTGAAATTGTGCCAGCTTGGCAACCATAAGAGAAACTCCAAAAGGAATCTGTAAGGATGAGACTAATTTCAAAGACACACTGAAGAGTTGCCCCCGTAAGAACTATCCTTATAGCATGTGTTCTGTGTTAAACTGTTAAATGCCGTATGTTGGCTCGATGTAGCTGGTTGAACTCCTCTCCAACAGCGTCTCACAGCATAAACTATCACTGCATGAACACATATAACCATAACCGTTCTTAAATTTCTTTCAGACATACAGTGACCTACTTGCAAACACCATCAAGACTAGCCTTTCACTCCCACTTGCATATAGCTCTCCACAGTAGCTCACCGTGAATGACGTGTTATTGTCTCACTTTGTCTGTTGGGGTTTGGAAAGTCCGAGCAATAGCCGTGTTATTTAGATACTTTGGGGTCGCTCCACATCACAACAAGTCGAAAGGATTCTCACAGGATCGAACCCAGCAACCTACAATCTGCAGAGACAGTGCTCAGACCTCAAAATGTACTCTGTGGTTAAAACCCCAACCTCCGCCAGCTATTTTTAGAAGGAAGAATTCACAAAATTATGCGTCTTTGGACTTACATCCACGGCGAAGGCTCAGTTTTTTCCAGGAAGATTAACCGAGGGAATTCAACTTGAGCATAATAAAAATCTATTTGTGTAACTCATGCTTCCTGCTTTGGTTGCACCTTTTAATGGACCATTTGGAGCAATATTTGAGAAATGTTTCTTCCATGATTCAGTTTCCTTTATAATGTTCAAACCCACCAGAAATTGGCCTGGAATCCGTTTTTGGTCCAAACCTGTGTTTAAGAAATTGTAGCTTAAAGAAAGTGGAAAAATATAAATAGCACAAGACGTAACACAGTAAGACAGCAGGGATAGTTTTATCAGAGTTGACTATCATGCCTCGTTGCACAGTAAGTCTACAGTTGGTACATGCTTCCCAAGGGAACTTGTTGCTTGTTCCTCCAATGAGATGTAAAGATTTCTCAGCACAATCACAGAGACACTCTGCAAGACTTCTGCTGCTTTCTAACTCCAAACATTGTCTGTCCTAATCTCCGGTCTATTTTTAGTTTGCTCGTGAAGTTACATAAGAGTTCCACATTAACAAAGGCAGGGGGTCATGAGAGAGGATTGGTGGGGTCGGAGGGGGTGGAGACGGGGGCATCTTTAATGGTGAGCAGTGGTGGCGGCTCTGGAGGACTCGGTTTGGAGATAAAGAAACTGAGCAGACAAAAGGCCCAGTGAAAAACAGCAGCCCTTACTGTGTGGGACCATGCCACCCCCCGACCCAACATATAAATCTCAACCGCAGTAATGAGCGCTGGGCTGAAAGTGTTCAAAAAAAAAGAGACACTTTGGAGGCTGAGATGCTATAAACGGCGGGGGATTTAATGATGTTGTTTTGGAGGAGTTCTACAAAAGCACAACTTTCCCTGAGTTGACCCTCTGATCATTTGGTCTAAACACAACTTTTTTGGATGGCGCTGTCACTCGGTCTAAAACTTCGGTTCAGACTGAAATATCTCAACAAGTGTTGGATGCATCAGACAGATGTTTGTGTTCCCCAGGGGTTGATTCCGTCTGACTGTGGTGACCCCCCAACTTTTTCTCTTGTGTCACCATGAAGTTGACATTTTTTGTTTTTCAGTGAAATGTCCCCACAACTTTTGTTGGATGCACTGCCATTGAATTTGGTACATGCATTCATATTCCCCTTGCGATGAACTGTAATAACTTTGATGATCCCTTAACTCATCTAGTACTCTAATACTCTTTAATACTTCAGCTTGTGACCAAATACTTGCAAAAAAAACAATTATACGAAAATTGTTTAGGAACATGCATTAACACCGTATAATCATAAGTGGTGCTACAGAAGAGTACGATGGTGCAGTGCCATTGTGTAAATTACTTAAAGAGGGTCCTGACCTGTACTCCTGCCCACATTACATAAAATGTCTTGGGTAGAAAAGAATCAAGAGTTATAAGGCGCATGAGTGTGGTGGCTTTAAACATGGCAATTGGATCATCGGAGGCTTCGTCAGCCATATTGCATCACGAGATAAGAATTTGTTTAGTTGGTCCCTCTGGCTGTGCCGCAAGGCCTCGCTCAGTATCACAGCAGGGTTGAAGTGAGAGTTTAAAGAGAAAAATATCCTGGTTTGGAAGTCTGGTAGGAAAACGCTGGTTTTCTTCTGGAAAATGTCCACAGGGTGACATACTACTTTACGAGGGTCTTTTGAGAATGTCGTAATAGTTCTCACTCCCATTTTTTTTTTTTTTTTTT